>JAJGRW010000098.1:0-30498 GCA_025461045.1 Carex parvula | reverse complement strand
CAATGTATATGTTGAGAGCAGAGTCAAAAAAGGAAAAAAATAATCACGTAACCTCTAAATGTATAAAAAAAAAATAATAATAATCACATAATTTGTATAACTAAGCAATATGTATATGTTATCTCAAACAAAAGCGACATGTATATGTTGAGAGCAGAGTCAAAAAAGAAGAAAAATTAATCACGTAATCCCTAAATGTATAATTAAGCAATATGTATATGTTATCACAAACAAAAGCAATATGTATATGTTGAGAGCAATAACTAAGCAATATGTATATGTTATCTCAAACAAAAGCAATATGTATATGTTGAGAGCAGAGTCAAAAAAGGAGAAAAATTAATCACGTATTCTCTAAATGTATAATTAAGCAATATGTATATGTTGAGAGCAGAGTCAAAAAAGAAAAAAAAAATAATCACATAACCTCTAAATGTATAAAAAAGAAAAAATAATAATTACATAATCTCTAAATGTATAACTAAGCAATATATATATATAGAGGAGTGGCTCAGGTGCTACGCGTAGCATAGAGGGCTTCCGTGCTACGGCTCAATATTTGAGTTTTCAAAATCCTAACGGTGAATCCGAACAATTCAACATGATCTCCATATGAATATGTACTTGCAAACCAAATTTTAAATTTTTTTAAATTTTTTACCTTTTCTTTAGATAGGTAGAAAATCACTTGATCTGAATGGTACATAATTTTCAGATCAAGTGACTTTTTACCTATCTAAAACAAATTCTAAAAAATGTAAAATTTGGTTTGCAAGTACATATTCATATGGAGATCATGTTGAACGGTTCGGATCGACCGTAGAAATTTTAAAAAGTCAAATATTGAGCCGTAGCGCGGAGACCCTCTATACTACGCGTAGCATATTAGCCAGATTATACTATATATATCATACAATTCAGTTTTCTTTTAACAAATATGTCATACATTTTTGCAAACGACAATCATTCCCAACTGTTAATCTCACTATAAATTTAATTTGGATCAGAAAAAACAAAATATCCTTGAATATTTGTAATGTTATAATTTAAAATATTTGTGTTGTCTTTGAAGTTGGAGATTTTTTTTTTGAAGAAAATCAAATAAATATCCGCCTTCAATCATTGTCATTTCAATATATTTGCTTTATTTTTTTGTATTAAAGATTTTATTTGACAATTAAGTTATATTCATAGAATAATATTTCATTGATATTGATAAAAATAAAAATAAAATATTGATTTTGATTTTGCTAAAAATAATATTTTATAATATTGATCTTTTTGACATAATTTTTATTTCTTGTCAAATTCCTATCCTACGTTTAAAATTTTGCTCCGCCCCGTTTATGTATTTGAGGCTGAAATTTAGGCCTG
Organism: Carex parvula; assembly: GCA_025461045.1. NCBI lineage: Eukaryota > Viridiplantae > Streptophyta > Magnoliopsida > Poales > Cyperaceae > Carex > Carex parvula. The sequence goes on along the minus strand of JAJGRW010000098.1, from coordinate 29,124 downwards.
ATATGCAGTGTTGTAAAATGCGGTTCATGCGGCCGCATATGCGTATGCGGTTGGCAACCGCATGAAAAATCAATATGCTGTCTCATATGCGGTTCCGCATATGCGGCTGCATATTCGACCGCATATTCGGCCGCATATTTCTACCACATATTCGGCCGCATATTACCGCATATCGCATATTACCGCATACCGCATACACCGCATATTACCGCATATCACCGCATATTACCGCATACTTGTTTTTATATATATATATATATATATATATATCAATTCTAATTTTAAAACCCGCATATATAAGTCCGCATGAAAATCCGCATATGCGGCCGCATACCGTTTATGTGGTATGCGGTGGCCTCCGCATACCGCATATAGGCCACCGCATACCGCATAGAAACTGCATTTTACAACCTTGCTGATATGTGTGTTATATATTCGCTGGAGGTCGTTAGCATGATCATAATAATGCATTGAAACGCACTTCTGTGAGATAATCATAAAATTGAGGTGCGTATTTAGGGGAACGAGCAACAATTTAATTAGTTTATCAGAAAAAAATGGGAAGTCTGTAAATGCACGTCTCCGCCGTCCTCACCGCACCTTGGCAATCCAATCCAATGCAGGGAAACCAGTGTATTTTTTTATTGGTATTTAAAAGTTCAACAGAAAGAAGATGGTAGTTGTACATGGCGCCGATGGAATGCATGCAATTATCAACCATCTAGCTGGCATGTTAGTTAAGCTCTTATTATCACCCATCTAGCTGGCATGTTAGTTAAGCTCTTTTTGTTTTTGAGAGAGAGCTTGTTTTAGTTAAGGTCAATATATAGCAGCAAATTATAAACAACAGCGTAATTAAGGTTTATTACAAAAATTCTTTGTTCATCAATAGTATTATAATAAAAGAAAAACAAGAATACAGCTTGGCCAAAGATATATAACTAATATTTGATCTAATTATAAGACAAAGTATTCCGTTTAGGATGTCGTGGGTTCAAAATCTGAATGAACTTTTTTTTAAGTTAATTGGCGTGATTTTATTTTTATCTTAAATTAAAAAAAAATACATTATGAAAATATGCAAGACTGGAAAACCCTAATGGACATTATGTCTTGTCTAGCTTATATTTTGGATTTCGATTAAAAATGAGAGAGAATGCTTGTGGTAAATATAAAAAATGTTTCCATGACATAGATTGATATGGAACAAGAAGTGAACATTTGGCTAACGAAACAATGCTTGGATTGAATTTCTTAGCAGGTATTACAAAATAAATGTCCACATTTTTTAAGAGCCACTGTTTCCTATATTGTTATGAACAATGCAATTTCGTACATACCAATTAATAATAATGATATTAACCACGTTACGTAATAGACAAAAGTAATTTGATTAATTAATGTTACCTCTCAGTAACTTCTAGAATGTGTTCTTTTAATTACTAATTTATAATTGTTTGGGTTTATGTTACGTTAGCATTAAAATTGGGAATATATAATTAAATTACATAAATATTCTTTACAATTTTAAAAATGTATATACAATTTGATGCAATTTAAGAACTGTATAATTACTGATTAAATGTCGACAAACTAAACCATTATTTTAAAATTGCTTTAACAGATTTTGAATTAGTTTTAAATAGTTCTGAACTAAATGCATGGACTGTCTATATTATAGAGAATAAATTATAGTTACAAATTTTTATTTGACAAAAAATTTGTCGATTGTAACAATGGTGATATATATAAGTTAAATGCAAACACAATCTAGGACACTAATTTCTTAGAAAAGAGTAGTTACTAGTTAGTGCTAGTTTATTATAATAATTTCTTCCAAGCTCTAATTATAGTTAATGTATTCTACTATTCTTCGTAATTAACCTCTTTTACCCATTTATGCTCCACTAAATTTCCAAATATCTTCATGACTTTTATTATATATAATATATGACCCCACCTCACAGACTTGATATATACTTCCCTCTGTGTCTCTAATAACCCATTACATTTTAATTTTTTAATATGAATATGTTAAAATTTAACATACAAACTTTCATTTAATTGTTCATAAATTCTTTTAACTGGATTTCAAACTTATAACTTTTCACATCAGAAGACAACATGTATTAATTTGTACCACTAAACCAAAGCTAATTCTTAACCATTAATTACATTGCTTATTAAATTAATAAACTATTATTTTTGTTATAATATTCCGCAGACCAACTTGCCAACCACGCAAGTTTAATTGGCAGGGCGTAAAATCTCTGTTTTGTATCCTAGCTAGCCGTTGTCCTTCAACCACACTGCACATGCACATGCATACTTCTCTTGGCAAAATTCACAAGAAATTGTGCTTTCGTCCCCACCAACCAACCTCTCTTATCTCACTTAGGAGGAATTTAAAATCATTAATTAGTTCCTTAACTCTCCCCTATAAATTGATCGTTACATGTAACACTATTCTATAATATCCTCCCAGCCAATACCATCGAGAGCATTTCAACAGAGATAGGATATGGCTTTCACAATTACACAGAAGCTAGTGTTCTTAGCCTTGTACTTTTGCTTCTTTGCTCAAGGTTCGAAAGCTCAATTGCAAGTCGGTTTCTATAGCACCACCTGTTCCCAGGCCGAGGCCATTGTCAGAGAAGAGGTCAGCAAAGCGGTGGCTGCTGATCCTGGCTTAGCAGCTGGCCTTCTGAGGCTACATTTCCATGACTGCTTTGTCCGGGTAAAACAGTAATTCATTTATATATTTTTCATCTATTATTAAAAATCTAATTAATCCTTGTATTAGTCAAATTCACAGGAATTATATATGTTGTAACTGATTATAGGGATGCGACGCGTCGATCATGCTTGTGTCTTATCCATGGAACCAGGCTGAGATGGATGCCATCCCAAACAAAAGCTTACGCGGCTTCGATATCATTTTGAATACCAAGTGGCGGTTAGAGCAAGTTTGCAAGGGAGTCGTTTCATGTGCAGATATCCTTGCATTTGCTGCTAGAGACAGTGTGGCGCTGGTAATTTATTAGTATATATTTCACTATTGTTTTATGCATTATTACTCTTTCATGATATATATATAGTTCGTTTAACAACGGTCATATGCATGTTAGCTCAGAGTACTCTTTGAGTGATATATTTGTTAACTATTGGTTCAAGAGAAAACATTAATGCTTGGAATCATATTATCTGAAAATCAAACTAATCATCTTTTGGAATCCCCATGTGGCGATGGTGGGTGCTGGTATCTGTGCAGGAATGTGACAAAAGGTCGCTTTGACATTCACTAAAACCAGTTAATGAACCTTTTTTTTTGAGTTAATGCAGTTAGTGAAAACTTAATCTAGAACGAGTTCTATCATATATATGTCACAGTGCAAAATAGTCTATAGCCTTGAATTTTGTTGCAGTCTGCATTTCTGGTATCCTGATATCATATAATTATTCACGTGAATAAGTGTTAATAAATGCATCGAAATTGTAACCTTCATAATTATTCAGCATGCAAATCAGGACCATTAATTCCTTCCCAGTTAAACCATAGGAAGTATCATAAAAAATGATTGCTTAATTACGTTTAGAAAAGGAATTCTTCGGTTGTGCCGCACATTAATTTCTCGCATAAACACCTTCAAAGTTAACACATGAATGTAAGAGCTTTTGAGACACATGGCAGTGCATAGGAGAATGAGAAGCATGTAATAGGAGAATTTTTTAAAGCTGTTTGGAGTTACTCTTATAACAGTTTACTATCCAATTAAGTATATATATATTTATCATGCATAATTCATACATTCATCATGGCCAACAAATTCAATGACATCGGCGGTGGAGAAAAAGAACGTTATGTTGAGGAAATTAATGGATTTATAAAAAGTAATTAGCTGAATGGTTCACACTATAAACATTTTCATTCCAAAAAAGAAAGCAGTTAACCGACATTTCCCTTGATTCACGAAATAAGCACATTATATGTTCTCCCTTTCTTTGGTCTTATTCTTTTTTTTTTTTTCATATATGTCAGAGTGGAGGCATTACATATGCGGTGCCATCTGGCAGGAGAGATGGAGTAATTTCTGTAGCCTCAGAAGCGCTTCAAAATCTGCCTCCTCCTTTTGGTGATGTCGACAAGATCACACAAATGTTCGCCAATAAAGGCCTCAACCAAGATGACATGGTTACTCTTTCGGGTAAATTTTCATTTATGCTACTTTGTATGGTTAATTAATTCTCACCATATATATATTCTATCAATTTATGAAAACGTAAATTGGGAACGTCGACCCAATTAATGTTTCCTTTAGTATTTCTCTCTCTTTCAATTTTCAAATGCGTTAAACCAATTAATGTAACTGAAACCATTTTACGCCCACATTTCGTCTTGTGACTTTATCTTAAGACCATTATGATTTTTTTTTTCACTATATATAATAATATGAAATTATTCGTTTCTTGCATTTCAATAGGGGCCCACACCATCGGTCAATCACACTGTAGCTCCTTCAGCGGCAGGCTTTACAATTTCAGCTCCAACTCAAACACAGACCCAACCTTGGACTCAACTCTGGCCTCCCAACTGAAGCAAAAATGCCCACAAAACAATCCCGACCCAAAAACGGTCGTGTCGACGGATCCTGTCACCCCGAATACCTTCGATGTCCAGTACTACCAGAATATCTTGGCGAACAAAGGGTTGTTCACATCCGACCAGACTCTCATGTCAAGCAGTCCCACGTCTTCATTGGTTTCGCAATACGCACAGAACTCGCAAACTTTCATGTCCAAGTTTGCTGCGGCAATGGTAAAGATGGGGAACATCGACGTGCTCACGGGTACAAATGGCGAAATAAGAACTTGGTGTCACGTAACCAACTGATGAAGAACATTATTATCGTTTGTATTGAAGGACCGTTCTTCCTTCTCTGAGGAAGTGACTGTTACAAATAATTTAACTCGTTGTAATTGATGTGTAGTGGGCAAAAATTTATAATTAATAGATTAATTATATTCACAGTTGCTTACAATTATTTGTAATGGAATATATGTATAATAATACGGTTTGCTCATATAAATTGTAAATTGTGTCAGACAACATAAATATATATAATACAGAATAAGACGTCTTGGGAATGTATATAATGAGTAGAACTAGGGTGCTCCTAAGCTCACCAAGCCCTTCGTGAGCGCGACTCTAAAACCTATCGAATTGACTTCAAACGACATTTCCAAACCGTTAGATGTTCAATCTATATTAAAATGTGCTTGGAGACCAAATTTTACATTTTTTGGAATTTTTTTACTATTTATTAAGATGGTTTGAAAATTGCAGTTTTCCAATGGTGCAGAATTTTAATAAAAACAGCGAGTTTCAAACCATCTTAATAAATAGTAAAAAAATTCCAAAAAATGTAAAATTTGGTCTCCAAGCACATTTTAATATAGATTGAACATCTAACGGTTTGGAAATGTCGTTTGAAGTCAATTTGATAGGTTTTAGAGTCGCGCTCACGGAAGGGCTTGGTGAGCTTAGGAGCACCCTAGTTCTACTCTGTATATAATATTTTAACTAGAATGGTGCTCTTGAACTAAAATCTATTGACTTATTAAAAGATGTATATATGTATTACATTGCTCATTTTTACATTTTTCTCAACACTATAACAGATCCGCTTTATATATATATATATAGTATGGTTAATGTGCTTCCTCTAGAACTTCGGCCTCGTGCTTCCGGGGACATATCTTAGTGTTTGATGTTCAAACAACAAATTCAAACCGTTAGATGTTCAATCTATATTAAAATGTATTTGGAGACCAAATTTTACATTTTTTGGTATTTTTTTACTATTTATTAAGCCACTTTGAAAATTCCAGATCATATGGTCCAGACTGTTTTTACTGTTCACCCGGATCTGAAATTTTTAAAGTGGCTTAATAAATAGTAAAAAAATTCCAAAAAATGTAAAATTTGGTCTCCAAGTACATTTTAATATAGATTGAACATCTAACGGTTTGAATTTGTTGTTTGAACATTAAACACTAAGATATGCCCCCGGAAGCACGACACCGAAGTTCTAGAGGAAGCACATTAGCCATACTCTATATATATATATATATATATATATATATATATATATATATATATAATTGAGCTATGGTAAGACGTGGAGTAAAATAAGTTTGTACTCCACGGCACTATATTTTCATTTTGAAAATCCAAACAACTGATCCGAACCGTTCAACATGTTCTCTATATTGAAATGTGCTTGAAGACCAAATTTTACATTTTTTGGAATTTTTTTACTATTTATTAAGCCACTTTGAAAATCGCTGATCCAGTCGTTCAGAAAATTTTACTGTTTTTTACTGTTCACAGTGGATCAGCGATTTTCAAAGTAGCTTAATAATGGCTTTCGCTATAACTACGCTATTCACGATAATTTTTTATTTAGCATTTCCGCGATTACGCGATAATCACTATTTAGAACCTTGGTTGTAACAGATTCAACTCGTTATAATGGTTTCTCAATCATTACTATATCCTGAAGTGTTTCTTCTGCGCTGTACGTATTCCAACTATACCTTCAAATAAAACTCGATTGTAACATATATCCATACAAGAATTCCAACCATTGCAATCGTCAAACTTCAAAGTGAGCACAGAGAATGTGTAGAAAAAAAATAATTTTTTAAATTTATTTGCTTCAATATTGTTACCCTCTCTCAAATCTCATGCGCTTCCGCAATTTTCTATTATTTTTTTGCACCTAAACCCATGCTCACATTGAACCATAATTAATATTTGTGCACTGGATCAGCTGGTATAGAATGCTAATATTTAATCATTTTCATGGTGTTTCCTATACTTCATTCCGTTACACTCTACCTTAATTTCTCCCAGTTATAACATCCTCTAGTCAATTTTATGCATGGTGTGTCGTGTCTTGTTTGTTCTCTTCAATTCGTGCTCTAGTTCGCGATCGCTTTCTCCTTCTTTTTGTTGTAGTTGGAGCCTTGGAGGACTAGTACACACTTAACAAAAGGAAATAAATAAATAAATTATATGTTTTGGTGCAGCCCCTTGGTATACTAAAACTATATATCCGTGTTGTGCCTGCCTAGCTAAATGCATGGCTCTATCGTTGCCCACTAATTATTTCATCCCAACAGTAATTTCCAATGTACTTCCTAGCTAGCTACATCGATCCCACCACCAATAGTTGTTCAAAACCTAACCAACTATCTAAGTTAGCCTATATATACAATAGTCCTATGTCCCATTTTATTGCATCGGATAACAACTTCAGCATTTAATTAAATTGACAAACAAGCCCCATCCACCAAAATATATTAAGAAAATAGAGCAATTAATGGAATTTGTAAGAGTTGCAATTGCTTTTGTGCTGGGTTTGATGATAACTATGGGTAGGCTTGAGGCACAGCTCCAAGTCGGCTTTTATTCAAGCACATGCCCTCAAGCTGAGAACATTGTGAGACAAGAGGTCAGCAAAGCAGTCTTTAGTAACCTTGGTCTTGCTGCTGGGCTGGTTAGACTACACTTCCATGATTGCTTTGTTAGGGTAATGAATTATAATTTTTTGTTTATATTTTCCGTTAGACCGTTACATAAGAGTAAGACCAATTAAAGTTTTACGCCTAATGGAAGTGTACAAATTAACATGAATGCTACCATTCACAATTGTAACACATATATATCATGTGTTTCTTGCACGACAGAAATCACTGTATAAATACATCCTCTATCTAACTCTCTGTTTTTTTTAACTAAATATTTTTTTCCTCATATGCATTCACACCAACTTATATCTACAATTCCTACATTGTTTTTCTTTTTACATTTCTATTCCTGTAGTTTGTTCACTTTTTGCATCCCTTTTGAATATATATAGGGATGCGAGGGGTCAGTTTTACAGTTTTACTTGAGTCGACACCAGGGAACACTGCAGAAAAGGATTCGCCACTAAATAAACCAAGCCTTCGCGGCTTTGAGGTCATTAACAGTGCAAAAACACTGCTTGAATCCACATGCCCAGGTGTGGTCTCTTGTGCTGATATAGTTGCGTATGCTGCCAGAGATAGTGTGGCGCTGGTAAATACTATCTTACATCTTTAATAGAAAATGTTATGTTCTTATATATACAAAATTTTATTACATTGTATATATATATATATATATAACTAAATTTTGGGCTTCAATCCGGGTAAGCAGACAGGAGGCATGTGGTATCGGGTTGAGGCTGGGCGGAGAGACGGAACAATTTCGTTGGCTTCAGATACATTTTCCAACCTCCCGGGCCCGGCATTTGATCTTGACCAGCTTACACAGAGCTTTGCCAGCAAGGGACTTTCTCAAGATGAAATGGTCACTTTATCAGGTATATATAGTTCCTTACTTTCTTTCTACAGAAAGGCTTATGTCGATGCACACATGATAAGGAGTTGCCCGAAAAATATAGGGTTCAGAAGTTATTATAAGAGCTTGGCTACTATGCTTATATAAGCAAAAGCCCACATATGCTTATAACTCATTTTTGCGTTTCCAATGTTCAAATGGTTGATCTGACCGTTCATCTTGTTCTCCATATTAATATGTGCTTGGAGACTAAATTTTACATTTTTCTGAATTTTTTTACTATTCATTAAGCCACTTTGAAAATTGCTGATCTGGGTGAACAGTAAAAACAGTGTTTCCAAAATTCTGGACCACCAGATCAGAAACTTTCAAAGTGGCTTAATAAATAGTAAAAAAATTCAGAAAAATGTAAAATTTAGTCTCCAAGCACATATTAATATGGAGAACAAGATGAACAGTCGGATCGACCATTTGAACATTGGAAACGCAAAAATGCTCATTTAAGCATATGTGGGCTTTTGCTTATATAAGCATAGTAGCCAAGCTCGTTATTATAATATATATATACACACATCAGGTTTTTATTCGCTCAACTGATGTATATATTTTTCTTCCATTTTTTTTTGTCATTTTTGGTATAGGTGCTCATACCATTGGTCGGTCACACTGCACCTCCTTCAGCAGCAGGCTCTACAGCTTCAACACAACATTGGATCTAGACCCAACATTGAACTCAGTTTATGCCACTCAGCTTGAGCAGATGTGTCCCAACAGCAGTAACGACACGACCCTTGTTGTTCCAATGGACCCAAGCACGCCGACTTATTTGATGCAAATTATTACGCGGACATTCTTGCGAACCGTGGGCTCTTCACGTCTGATCAGACCCTCATGTCAAACGCTTCAACTGCACAACAGAGGTTAAGCAGAATGCCTTCAATGGATTGTTTTGGAAAATTAAGTTTGCAGCAGCAATGGTGAAAATGGGTCAGATTGGTGTTCTCACAGGGAGCAGTGGCGAGATTCGTTTGAATTGTAGTGTAGTGAACTGATATGAAGAATACCTACATGACTTCATTCAGGGTTATTTTTTGTTTAGTATATTTTATGCATATGCTTGAAAAAAGGGTGTTGTTTCCTAGCTAATAATTTATATAGTACAATAAAAGTGGTGACTGTATATTATTCTGTGATAATGAAAGAAATTCATTTGTATTCCAAACTCAATCCCAAATGGATATTTTGCTTAGATGAGTCACTTAACAGAAAAAAAGGTCGTGTCGGTTCCGTCAACGGAATATTATGTTGAAATTGTGATGTTTTCAACGGATCTTATGTTGTGCATGTGTTATCTCTATTTTTAAATTAAGCACGTAGATGTTCTGATCCATCAACGGTTGTAATTAAAAAATAAAATTTCAGAATGATTTTTTTTTTTTTTTTTGAAAACTTGGTAGCTGCTATCAAGGTTGTAATTTCAGATTGAATATCAACCATCCAATCAAATAATCAGCTTTTTTCGATTCTATGCATCTTTTTTAGAGTAAAAAGTGACTATATGCAAGAGTAAAAAATGACTATCCACAAGGGTATACGACAGAAAGATGCTTTTCCTGTTAGCGACGGGAGTATCCGCAAGGGTATACCGACAGTATCCCTCGCGGATACTGTCCCATTCTTGTAGTTATTCTTTTACGTGTAGAAGTCCAAAATTTAGTTAGACACATATTCACCACATGCAAATTGTATTATTGTTCTGATTGGTCCTGATTTCTTTCTCTTTCTAAACGTTATTTAAGAAAAAATTTTAATTGATTGATATATCTTCATTTCTTTCTATTTTTTATATTATTTTAATAATATTATTTGTAATTTAATATATCATTTTGTATGAGTTTTTTTTTTATGAAAATATGTCAAAAAATTAGAAAACATATATGTCATTTAAGAAATGTTATTTACATGTAGATATCATTTAAGGAATGTTATTTAGGCTAATTTTGTTGTTCTCTTGTAATATGTTTCCGTTGCAACACACGGGCACAATACAAGTCTTTTTATTATTAGCTAAGAGGATATTAGGATATATATTCTGGCCCAGGAAAAATGAAGCTTTAATTAATTTTCTATTGAGCCGGCTAACCAAATTGTTTATTATTTTAAATAAAGATTATCAATTTTTTTTGTCGAATTATTGCCCTCTTTAGTTATTATATATGATTTTTGAGTAATACTCTCCAACAATTTAATTCTTTAGCGCTTTTTTTTTTTTTTTAGGGAAGAGGCTGCCATTCTTTGGCGGGTTAGAAGTAAGAAAATACTCTATGCTCGCCACTAGTGGAAAAATAGCACGGCGGAGCTGGCTCCGTCACGGAACGGTACGGCACATATGACTTTTACGTGTCGGGACTCGTGTGTTGCGTGTCATGGCTATCTTTTGAAAATTTAGCACGGGACGACACGACGTCACACGAAAGATCTGGTCACGGCACGGTACGGCACGTGGCCACGCGAGTCACGTATAATTATGATCGTTAGATCTGGATCAAATGGTAAATCTTGAATAAACTAACCAAAATTATGAGAAAATAGTTAAACGTGACCAGTCACGTTTGGACACGGCACGTTTGGGGCACGCATGACTCGCGTGTCGTGACCATTCGCGTACCATGACCACCTTCTACATTTTGGTCACGGCACGGCATGACACGTGTGTCTGTTCACTTGATCACGACACGAGACCAAAGTCACGGCGTGTTAGTCACGTCACGGCACAGCAACACGTTTTTACCACTCTATGCTCCACTCGGCAAGTCAAGAACCAATCGGAGTACTTAGTGATTATGTCGTATTTAAACTGTTTTAATGTGTGCACGTAGTAGCAGAGACGGATGTATATTGAAAAATTAGGGGTCAATTGACCTCATTTTTTTTTTTTGTTATATTTTTATATGATCTTATATAAAATTTTAATTAAAATGTTGAGATATTGTAAAATTAACCCCATTCTCTATAGAAAATTTTAATATGATTGACCTCATTTTATTTGACCCTCATAGTCTGAAAGTCTGGCTCCGCCCCTGCGTGGTAGGCTAATGCTGTGATTTGTTTATAAATTTAGTAAAGTTTAATATGAGTCTAAACTCACCACATAATAACGTGCTTAACATGCCACTACCAAGTTTAAAAATAATAATAATAACGTGTTTAACATATACAAAATATGTCCAATTAATTAATTGACTTTTAAATGATGAATTTGTATTATTAATTAATTGACTTCTATTTCTAAAGTTGTTTTGTATAAGATTAAATAAACTATATTTTATTTTGAAGCAAAAGATAAATTTATAAATGAACAATTTTTGCGCATCCATCTATTATTTATTTATTTTTAATTTCTTAATTTGATATAAAAACTCCAGAGAAAAAAGTAACATATATAAATGCTTGACTCTTCAATTAAATTGAACTCAAACGTTTTATTTTTTTGAAACTCAAATGATAATTTGTTGTTAAGCTCCCCAATTTTGTATGAACCCAATCGATCGAATTAACTTTTCTTCGTTAAATAAAAAAATTAAAGAATTATCATCTTCTATTGTCAGATCATTTATCATTTATCTAAATTGATAATGATTTTCGTGTTGTATAAATATATTTTTTATCAATGAAATTAATTATTAGTAAACATTTAAAGCCACCAACCTTAAAAAAAAACCAATCTTCGTATTGGGACAGGTCAAAGATCATCGCCGCCACCAAATTTTATTTGTGTCCAGTCTAGAACTAAATACGCATAACTGAATTCAATTCATTCTTGACTTCTATTTCTAAAGTTGTTTTTTCTTATAAGATCACTAATCGGTTTTATCTTCCAAGATAGCAACGCTTGCTTGCAGAGTCCTTTGTTCAAGTCTTCTTTTCTTTTTTTATTTTAATAAAGATTGAAGGTCAAGCCACCTAACTATTTAATATCTACAAAAAATTATTTTATCTGAATTTCGAACCTGCGACCTTCCACACAGAAGATATTACTTTTGCACTAAATCAAAAGTTGATTCTTAATATTGGAATCCAACACTCTCTAATCTCACGGGATTATGGAGAAATAATTTTGACGGCCTTGTACCCTGGGAAGCAAATATTTACATAATTTAAATAAACCTCTTGACAAGGGGTGAAGCTACAATTTCAAATTGTAAGGGTCAAACATAAATGTAAGGTCAATCATATAAAATTTTCTTGTTACGAATGTGAATTAATTTTTAAGTTACTTATAATATTTTACTCTAAACTATATAGAAAATAAAATATAAGTATAAAATTTTTGAAAAAAAAAAATGATGGTCAAAATCAACCGCCATTCCTTGAAGGTGCTTTGGCTCTGCTCTTGACTAGCTTAGTTGGTAATTATTTATTTCAGCCTATCAATAATATAAATATTACATTTAAATTCTGCAATTATTAAAGATTCACACGCTATTATAGATGATACATTAATTCTCATAAATAATTTAAAACGTAGTGACGATTTTTAATTGAAAATAAATTGACAGTAACAATACAAAATTATTTTGTGCAGAAATTAACCTAACGTTGGTTAATGATCCAATAATTTTTCACTTAGGCTATATGTGAAGTCTTATTATTAATTATATATTGTACTTATAACCATAGTGAGCCTAAATATTTTATCATTAACGAAACGTGTTTCGAAATAATTCCATCCATCAACCATAATAATATGTAATCAAAGGCGTTTTTATCATATTTATTGTAACTCAACCAACAATAATAATATACTAGTATCGTACTGTGCATTGCAACACGAACATATTATAAGAAAAAAAAATCTCATATAAAATAACATATTTTTATAAAATATTTTAGACTAAATGACAGATAACATTCCTAAAATGAAATATTAAATGACATCTATACATAAATAACATTCTTTAAATGACATATTTGACATATTTTTGACATAGTTTCATTAAAAAATGATAAATAACATTTCTTAAATAATATAAAAATATGGAAACAAATGAAGAATAACATTTCTTAAATCAATAAAAAAAAAATCCTTAAATGACATTTCAAAATTAAACGAAAATATGGATCAATTAGAAAGATGATACAATTTGCATGTGGCGAGTACGTGCGTATCTAAATAAATTTAGACTTCTACATGTAAAAAATATAAAAAAGATGCATAGAATCAAAATAAAGACAAACTATTTGATCGGAGAGCTGATATTCAATCCAAAATTTCATCTATTAAATCACAACCGTTGACAGATCAGAATATCTACGTGCTTAATGAAAGAGAATAGATAGATATCGATATAATCTAATGGAGTAATGATCTTCATGTGTATCATAAAAATATCAAATAATATATTTATTTTCAATTGGTCCATCCTTAAACCTTACTGGGATCAAATCGTAACAGTCAAAATGTAAATAAATTTAAATCATATCTGTATAAATATCCTTGAACTTTTTAAATATAAAAAACTGTAGATGTCAATATATCATACAAACATAATAACAAATTCTCAAAACAATTTGCAATAACAATGTTCTGAATTGATAGCACAAGTACAACCAATAACCAATTAAATTAATACGCAATCCCTATTTAATTGGGCTGACTACTCTGTCAAATCTCAAAAGAACCAACTCAAATGCATCTTTTAATAGACTAATCTGTCAAACTTAACAAAGCATTATAGAAGTAAATTAAAGTTTTAATACCTACAGAAGGAATTTAATTAATTTCAATACTTTCAAATAAGAATTTTTTTTTTTTTGAAAGCGTGGTAGAAGCTCAAATAAGAAATTTACTGTTCAAATCCAGTAATCTAGTATTGATACTTTCAGCACTCAAGTTGTAATGCATATATTAAAACTTCACAATAAAAATCAAGGATTATAACTATATAGCAGTGAAGTATTGATATCTTTTGAAAAACTTGTATACTTTTAAATTATAAATTTACTGCTCACATAGAGTTGTCTAGTATTAATAGTTATAATATATACTCAAGTAATGATATCTAGCTATAAAAACTCAACAATCAAAATTAAGCATTATAGATGTAGCAGTGAAGTATTAATAACTACCAAAAAAAACACAAATAACTTGCAAATATTATTTACTTCTCAAATATGGAGAAAATTTTATGAAATATTCTCATTTTTTGAAATTATACAAAATATTCCTCCTTCAAATTTATTAGCAAATTCTTTTGTGGAACCCAAATTTATACTCTTTTTTTTTTTTGAAAGCCTTGGCGGTGACTGCCAAGTTGCCAAATTTACACCATTTACTCTCTTTCCCCTCACCTCCTTACATATGAACCTGTTGAATTGTGAAATTACAATTTTTTTTATGATATAACATAACTAAAAGTACGAAAAACTGAAAAATTATTATGTTCATAATTCAACCAATATTCGATAAAATTAAGAGTTCTAAATATTTTTCACGCCTCAAAATTTAAAATATTTTGTAATTCCGTCGAGTCTTAAATTTGAGATGTAAAATTATGTTTCCTTTGAATTTTACAAATACTATAGGTTTAATTCAGTTTTATGGAAATAAATAATTAAAAGTTTAAAAGTATGAATATTTAGAACTTAGAAAATAAAATATATGAATATTAAGAACATAATATATTTTTTTCATTTTTTTTAGTTATGTTATAATTTATAAAGGAAAACTTTATTTTCACAATCATGTTTATATTCAAGGAGGGGAGAGAAATAAATGAGACTTTTAAATTTGTGTTCGATCTACAAGAACATCTTGTTAATAATTTTCAAAAAAGATATATTTGTTGTTTTTAAAAAGAAGAGTATTCCGTAAAATTCCCCAAATACAATGGAATTGGATTTTGTCTAAGATCTTTGGACAAATTTTATCCAAAGTCAAATCTAAACCGTCCAACCAGCTGTGAGATTAATGCGAATATATTTAAAACTTAATAAATTTAGCTGACCCGTGAATCTAAACCGTATGAACGAATTTGACACAAATTGACAGTTTAGATCCGACTTTGAATAAGGCTTCATCTAAATTCTTTGAATAAAAATCCCACAAGTCATGTTAATACCTATAGTATTCGAGTAGTGAAGTAATTAATACCTACTAATTAAACACAAACACAAAAGATATTGTTATTCAGAATTTCGGACATTGTTATTTTAGTTATATTTCTCTCAAAGTCAACTTATATAATATGCAATCTAAATGAAAAACAAAATTAAATATATACATTTTGAAGTACGTAGCGACTCATAAACATCTTCATTACAAATAGAAACTACTCGTTAACATATTCAGGTCTTCATAGGTGAAAGGGAAAGAACAGACCTTGAAATTTAATCCATAATACTGGTGGATTTGAGTCCGGAGGAATACACATTTTCTCTAATAAGTAAATACAATTGTGTTACTATTATTAAACTATATTGTTCGAGGACTTTGGAGTAGGTCCGATGAGTAGCGGGCTTGAGGATCGTCCGGTCCGCTCTAAAATTTGTGCACTTTGAAAATTATATTCTTCTGTATCCGAAAATTAGATACCGATATTCAATATCTGAATATCCGCGTGGATACGAATACAAATATAGTTTTGAATTTTAATTATCCGTATCCGAATAGTAGATATATATTATATAATTTAATATATATATATTATAAAAATATTTATGTATATAGTTATGAATATTCGATATCCGATCAGTATCCGTACATATCCGTATTCAAAACATAAAATTAGATACAAATATTATTTTACCACTGTGCGATATCCAATTCGTTTGCACCCCTAAGCTCATGAGACTAAAAGTAGGTTAGATGCAAGTATGCAACCTACTCTGATCTCTTGTCCGAGACTCTTTTATGGTTACATTGTGCGGCTAAATTTAGTGTAATTATTGTACAATGTTGATGTAATTAAATAGCCCAATCTGATTCGGACAGCTCAGCCCAACTGAATATAAAAATTTCACAAAAGGGGCAAGAGGGCATGCCTTGGTGCTGTTAGGTTTTTTGGTTCTTTAGTTTGTTGGATGTTATAGTTCATTAGGCTTTGATATTTTGGTATGTGTTTAGTTTACTTAGCTATGTTGCTGCTTTAGTTAGATTGCTCAAGCTTATGTAATTACTGCTGTATGTGACTCTTATGTCTAGTTTTGGTACCTACTTTAGATACCGATCAAATTCATATAATTTCTATATGAAATCGTTAGAAATATTCACTATTTTTCAAAAAAAGAGGCAAGAGGGCATGCCATGCCAATCGCTCCACCCACGACAGCACCACTAACAGGCCAAAAGATGGTAGCACCAAAGTCTTAATTCCCACGAGACAAAAATTACATAAATCCAGCCGCCAAGTCCACCATCAAATCAAGTCCAAGTGCATTCTCCATTTCTCCTCCGGTCAAACTTTATTCCTCCAAGCGAAGAAATAGGTCTACGCCTCCACGCAATAATGATTCAAATCTGCTTGTATTTTTTTTAGAGTAGAAGCACTCTCCTCTTTTCCTTCTCTCTCTCTCTTCAAAAGTAAAAGAGAATGGAATCCGACGTCTAAAAAAGTTGAGATCCAATGAGATCATTGAAGAGCAGTGGTCTAAGTCTTCTGTATAAATATCTAATTGATTTATATAAATATCTGGTTCATCTATATAAGCATCAGAAAAAAAAAGTGCTCTTTTTTATTAAAAAAAAGTGCTCTTTTTTTTTTTAAAAAAAAGAACAGATTTGGATCCACGCAATAATACCATCTTCAATTCAAATTTCGTCCCCTTTAGTCAACAATGTACGATCGACCAATTTCAACCAAGTATACTATTTTAATCAAATGCAAACAAGATATGCTCATAATGCAATCCTATTAATTTAAAATTTTGTTAAATAAGTTTATCCCAACCCCATTGTTAATGGAATTGACACTATGCCGAGCGTTGTGCATGACAGATCAGCTCATGCGCTCTTTAGTCTTCCTTGATTCTGACGTGACAATTTCTTATAGTACTAAACAAATTGCTCTGTTTTATTTTTATGTAAGAATAAGATAAATCTTTTCATAGTGGTGTTGCAGATTTTCTACTAACATCTTCCAAAAACAGCACAAGTTATACCAGTATCACTATAAATTCAAAAATGAGAATGCTCGAAGCCAGAGAAACTTACCTGACTCTCGCATATCACTAGACATTACAATAATAATTAATTGATGTATAGCACTTACATAATTGCCCTTCAATCTTTTGCATTTGCAACTGTTGGGACAACTGTATCGGCATCCTAAGTCAGAAGAAGATTTATCAATCTTGAAACGTGAAACAAAAAGTTAGTTAAGACCAAAGTTTATTTAACTTTTATTATCCAACTCTGGCAGAATAGAGCAAAGAAGAGAAGCAAAGAGTTGAAAAGAAAGGATTGCACCAGGGACTTGAAGCTTTCCTCTAAACAAAACCAAGTATATAATGTAAATTGGTTGTATCATAATCCGAATGAATCCAGACCGACCGATCTATGTTGGCACAAATATTAAAGAGGCTCTGCGCATTCCACCTCAGACCGGATTGGCCCGAATTCTGATTGGACGGCCAAGATGCATTAAATCAAATTCTGAGTTAATGCAGAGGATACGTTTCCTGCTGTACCGCCTCTCGATATAAAAAAAACCAAGGGATTGAACCTCATTGGTGCTTATTTTGAATTTTCTTTTATTTTAAGCAAACTCTTAGTACAGTTTTTAATTGCACTGGTAATGTAAAAAGGAAAGGAACAGAAATAACATATCATTGGACATGATGCATTTTGTTTGTACTTTTGTCAGACGGAGTAACAGATTTTTAGGAGACCTTGAGAATGGTAGAGAAATAGAGTTTATGTTTGGATGAGAGTTAGAATAGCTAGAATAGTGAAATTTTAGAATAGTAAATGAGAATAGAGAAAAAATAGTGATCTTCAGATTAGTGTGAAAATGGTGCTATTCGGATTAGTAAAAATGTTGTTTGGATTGTATATGTGGAATAGTGAATAGCTGTAACCAATAAAGAATAGTGTTAACAAGGTATTAATTAAGAAGAAAGATAGGCAAGTGGGTTCTCAAATGAATTGTCACGACGTGGAGATAGCGGACAGTGGTATCAAATTTGTCATTTCGGAATTGTGTTAAAATGAAACATTTTTTTTCTCTCATTTCACATTTCTGAATAGTAGCTATTCCGACATTTACAAGGAATAGAGAATAGCAGCTATTCTAGCTATTCTGAATAGCAAAAATATTATTTGAATGCATATTGCTATTTCGAATAGCCTCTATTCTTGCTATTCTTGTGTTATCGAAACATAGCCTTGAGGAATAGAGAAAAGAGAACCAAAATATGAAGCATCACAAATAATTGCATGAACATCACTTCAAAGAAAGTATGACACAAGGACTCTTTATGTAAGAGTAAGCTACCTATACAAGAAAACAAATCTGATGCGATTCTAAAGGATTGCAGGTCCCTGCAATTTAATCCCAACTGTTCATTCATTGAAATGCAGGAATCTCAAAAGAAGTTGGTTTTGTGCATGAATTTCGAAACATATAAATGGTTGGGATTGGTATCGCAAAGACCCTACGATCCTTTGGAATCGCAGCAGATTTATTTCCCCTATACAAATATACAATGTAACTGTATAGCAAAACATAAAGAAATGTCTTAGTAGTTAGTACAGTGTCATTATAATTGCAATTTATTTCCGAATTCTGTTCTTTATTCTATTATAAGGACGAAGCATAAAATATTATTTTGATAACCAAAATAATTCAAAATTCATTCAAGTTTCAACTAGAGCAAGAATTACTGAAATTGCGGTCAAATTTTTATCTTTTTTTTTTTTGTTAGACTGACTATTCAGTTTTGGTCCACCTGAAGGTAACATTTCTGTTTGTGCATATTATAAAGAAAGACATATAATTGGTAATACCGTTGCATCTATTATATAGTCCAACATTTTCTTCGACGAGTTCTGATAACATTTCTATTTATTTGGGTACAGAACACCATTTTTCAATTTTTTTCATAGAATTCTCTTTTGCAATTAAAGAACCATCGTTGATGAGTTAACAGGTGGTGATTTGCATCATTTGCCTTTTAAATTGAGGTCTTGATGTGATTGCCAGCATTACCCCCACATACAAAACCTAACAAAAAAATGGCAAATAGGAAATAGTGATATGATACCTAACTTTACTAAAAGACATATCACTTGAGCAATATATAAGAAGCCAAGTACTGTCAACATTTATATATCAAGTAGTAGTGACTCTTGTGTGTGTTTGTGTTCGGACAAGTGAGATGGAGTCAAAAGGAGAATTACTGTTCGCTTTTGTTGTTTGCCTGTGTTTGAGTGTGCAGCTAGAGGCACAGCTTCAAGCAGGGTTTTATTCAAGTACATGTCCCCGAGCGGAGTCAATAGTGCGGGAGGAGGTCATGAAGGCCCTCCAAAGTAACATTGGTCTGGCAGCAGGGCTAGTCAGGATGCACTTTCACGATTGTTTCGTTCGGGTAAATATTTCACTGTCAGAGATATAGAGCATATTGTACAAATTTGCACACACCGTACATACCTTAACGTGCTGTTAACATCTTTTTCTCATACTAGTTTAGAGTATGCAACACATATTATGATTTACTATGTGTGCTCTAATAATTTTCCCAGAAAAAAAATCCTTATTGCTACTTTATATGCAAATTTTCCAGCTCTAAGATATGTCTTGATGAATTATATATTTGAGATATCCAATACTAAACAAATGATGAAAACTTAGCACAATTTGTTTTTATTGATTTTTTATATGAAAAGGGATGCGATGGATCAGTTCTCATCAGCTCAACTGATACCAACCAGGCAGAGAAGGATTCCCGGGCCAACAATCCTAGTCTACGTGGTTTTGAAGTTATTGACAGTGCTAAAACTAGACTTGAAGCTCAGTGTCCTGGTGTTGTTTCTTGTGCTGACATACTTGCATTGTCCGCAAGAGACAGCGTCGCCATGGTAATGCTTGCATAGTAAAATTTTTTATTTAAAGATGCTTTGTTATGTTTAAGAAATTTGGAAACAAAATTGTGAATAATATAGATACTTTTTCCTTTTTTTTAATGTAATCTGTATGTAATTTTGACTTGTTTGTATCGGTATGAATTTATTTTTTGCAGACTGGAGGTATGATGTATCGTGTACCAACTGGTCGTAGAGATGGCAGAATCTCACTGGCAACTGAGGCATCCGCAAACCTACCACCCCCAACTTTTGATGTAGATCAACTTACTCAAAGGTTTGCAAGCAAGGGCCTAACCCAAGATGAGATGGTCACTCTTTCTGGTAATTTCACGCTGTTTCATTTTCTTAATTTGACATAGAATCACTTGGTTCCGATGGTTAATTCGAAAGAAAAAAAGATAAATTGTATTGGGAGGAGGGATCAAGTTACAACAAAGTTACAACAAATTTGAGTTACAACAAAGTTACAACAATCATTTTTTTCATTTCAAAGTCCAAATCGTCAATCCAAACCGTTCAACATGATCTCCAGAATAAAATGTGCTTGCAGATCAAATTTTACATTTTTTTGAATTTTTTTACTATTTATTAAGTAGTTTACAAAAATAGTCATATTCAGACCATTGAATTTTGTACCCATCTTAATAAATAGTAAAAAAATTCAAAAAAATGTAAAATTGATCTGCAAGCACATTTTATTTAGATAATCATGTTGAACGGTTTGGATCGACGATTTGGACTTTGAAAATGAAAAAAAATGGTTGTTGTAACTTTGTAATAACTCAAATTTGTTGTAACTTGATCCCTCCTCTTGTATTGGAATCAATGAAATTATGGAAAGTCATATATATACATATTTTTGGTGCAGGGGCACATACCATCGGTCGCTCACACTGCACATCATTCAGCAAACGACTCTTCAATTTCAATTCGACGACAGCCTTAGACCCAACACTGGACTCGACCTACGCATCCCAGCTCGTGCAATCATGTCCCCAAGGGAGCAATGATACAACCCTTGTCGTCCCGTTGGATCCAAGCACCCCATACACCTTGGACACAAATTATTACTCTAACGTTCTTGCAAATCAGGGTCTTTTCACATCCGACCAGACACTTGTAACCAATACATCAACTGCTGCAGCAGTCAGGCAGAATGCATATAACAGGTTCTTTTGGAGAAGCAAGTTTGCCGCAGCGATGGTAAAAATGGGTCAAATCGAAGTCCTCACTGGGAGTGATGGGGAGATCCGTAAAATTTGTAGTCTTGTGAACTAGAAGGGGTTTTAGTTGACACATTCAATAAGGATTTAGATAGATTTTAATTTACAAGTGGAAGGTCAACTAAATAATTTCGTTATGGTAGTAAGAAGACGACATGCATATGTACCAATCTGGAATGGAATCAAATAGCATATATCGATTTGATTTACAGCTAAATTCTTAATGTTTGTCATCCTATGGGATCTTTCTCAGTCAAGGAAAAACTGAAAAACAATTGAAAATAAAATTGGTGTCATTTGCTAATATATTCAACGGGGTTTACGCTTAGCCTGGTATTTGTACAGAGTATAAGGCGAGTATTGTTTTGCATAGCAAGGGCCTAATTGGTACTTGCAGGCTTGCAGCCTCGAGTTCTCTATGGCTCACTTATTTTGAGCTTATAGTGGCCTATAACGAGGAAATGGGCCCGTATGACATACGGCTATACCACACCATACGGTTCAGATCCAGACTGCCTAACCCGAACCCGAACCGTGTGGACCCGTGAACTAAGAAGATCTGTGGACCAGAGGGACCCGTGGACTGGGGGTTTTGGACCGGACCGGACCAGACCAGCCTGTTTGCATAACATTAGAACCAGTGCATCTGACAGGAATCTCAAAACGGATCCTCTATAATTCAATAAGCACCGAAATGATTTTGACGCAAGGGATACTCATTCTGTGATAAGCACCTTTTTTTTAACTTTCCTATAATTAACTACATTAAGATTTAGCTAACTGTTTAATAGATCAACATATCTAGAGCTTTAAATATTTTCCGAAATTTTTATTAATATAAAAAAAAAAATCAAATTTCACAATCTATATTCGTTTTCAACAAAATTCCAAATCTAACAAATCTACTGAATAATTTGGCGGAAATTCAGGTAGGATTTTTTTGACTGTAAAAACAATTAAAATATTTGATGGTGTGTTACTGAAAAAAAATATTTTGAATCGGAGTTATTGATTCCGGTTCAAAAATCACTTTTGAATAAATAAAAAAATATCGTGATTTCAAATTCTAAGATACTCAATCTATTTCTCTATAAGTGGTTTTAGAAAATATTTTATTAAGCAAGCAATGTCAGATATTAATAATAGGTGACTGAAAATTTATAACTTCAAATATTTTATCAAGCAATGTCAGGTCCGTATAGCCACTCATACATCTTCAGTTACTTATCAACGATATCTTGTTAAATTCGAAATATAGCTACCTAATGTTTAATGAACTGACATACTCGCCAATAATCAGTAGCTCAAAAGTTGTAATTTTAAATATTATAAAAATCTAAATATTAATTTATTTCTGACAAATAGTATATGTTTGGAAGAACATAGTATTTACTAAAAAAATATATTTGTTGAACAGATTACAGATGTAACGATCGAGTATTATTATTTTGTATGGGGGTATTTAAAATTAAACTCGGCGGATGTTTTCTGACGCGGTGCTACGAAGCAGCTATCATACATTCATAAATGTAAAATGTTAGTGGTCGGCGGCCACCCATTCGTCAGCTCGGAACGATTCAATAATCGAAATTTCGATTTCGTTCTCGAACCAAAACTAATCATTCAAAAAGATGACTGTACTTTTAAATTACACCCTCTCTCTTATACTAATTTGCAGACCTCTACGTATTGTTCGTCTGTTCGGTCAGTATTAGTTCCTCCTGATTAGGGCCATTAATGATTTGAGTTTGAGAGAGTTGGGTTATGTTCGTACTTGGTTCGTTAAGTTAATAAGTGAGTTAATTTGAGTTGACAACTGTGTCCGTGGTCAACTCGTTAAATGTTCGAGTTGACTCATGCTCGTTAAGTGACTCGTTAAAAAATCAAACATGTAGGCAAATTTGAATTTTGTTTCGAATTTTTATAGAACTAGACAAATTGATACAAGTGATAGTTAAATCCTCCAATAAAAAATATTAGCATAATAACATGCTGAGTTGTACAATCAGACTCAAGCATCACAAATTACCAGTTAATTAATTTCAATAGTGTCATATAAGTACCCACATAAAATAAAATATTTACATAATTTGTTTTTGTTCATCAACCCAAACAGCATGTCTTAATATTGCAGCTTTCTATATAATTAATAAATAATTGCACCAGATAAAAAGAAAAGAAAAGAAAATTGTCATAATTAGATCCTCTTCAAATAATTTAATTTGGGTTTGAATCCGGTTATGAATTACTTGGGATTAGATGTGGCATGATTTCATGTAACTCAGTTCTTAATGAGCGAGTTGAGGTATGCTCATACTCGATTCATTAAGTTAACGAGCAAGTTAATAATGAGCGAGTTTTTAGCGAACGAGTTACGAGTTATGAGCGATTTTCTCATCGTTACTCCCGATTCCTGAAGTATTACTTGTTAAAAACTCCAAATAAAAGGCCTTGGGCCTTAAAAACATTACGAAAATTATGAGGAGTGAAATGAACTTTTGGAACTTTTTAAGTATTTATGCTATTTCTTTAATTGGAAGTTTGGAACCAAATAAAAATGATTCGTGTTTCTTTTACTCGTTCTCTCCTACCAAGTCGGAAGAGCGAAATAGCAAATAGCGCAGAGAAATACGGTCAATTTTTATTCCGCAAGTATTTTCTGTAAAAGGTGCCTAATTCAGTTCCTTTTCGTTTTCTCTTTCTAATAAGTTTGGTTTTCGTCTCTGGCAAATTTGAGAACATCTGTTCTAATTCGAATCAATATATACGGGATTACTTCATTACGAATTAGTGCTAAACTGCTAATTAAGTTTAATATGTGACCGTTTTCATGAACGACACAGAAAAACATGTGGTACCTCATTCCGAATTGTGCTAATTAAGTCTAGAAAATTTTTGTTGGAAAGGGGCAATTTGAGAAGAAACCGAAAATTAAGTCAGCAATTGTTGTCATCCTTTTATATAATATTGAGAGCTGATCTGTACTGCTCAGTACCTATTATTTTGGGTTTTCTAATCCTGATTATCTACTAAGCTTAGCTAGGTCAAGTATTTTCATTCTTGTTCACAACTCATTGATTCCATAATTTTCTCTACAGGATTGTGCTAAGACTAACCCTAATCCTTCTATTAATCAAACTCGGTTCAGAGAGAACTTAAGTGTAAAGCTGATTCTTTAGGATGGCAGCAAATTCTGATCCATGGGTCAGGGAATACAATGAAGCTTCCCGTTTGGCAGATGACATCAGCACCATGATGTCAGAGAGAGGCTCTCTCCCGCAATTGGGACCTGATGCAATTCGTCACATATCTGCCATGCGCAGAAAATTAACCATACTTAGCACTCGCCTTGATACCTTGGATTCCCTCCTCTCTAAACTCCCCGCTCTGAAAACCATGTATGCTTATTCTATTAATTTTTATTTTATTTTTTATATTTTACAATTTGCATGCATTAAGAACTCTTTTGGAGGTGTGCTACTAAATCATTGTCATTCTTATCATCATTATGTTTGGTATTTTCAGAACAAACAAGGAGATGCACAGGAGACAGGACATGCTTGCCAATTTAAGATCTAAAGCCAAACAGATGGCCTCGGCATTAAATATGTCTACCTTTGCTAACAGGTTTAACATTGAAATATTAGAGATGTTTGGTTATTTGTGAGTATAAACTACATATAATGGCGTAGATGTACATTTAAATTTTTTATTGATTGCGCAAATATTTAGGGAGGAGTTGCTTGGGCCAAGCAGAAAACCAGCTGATGAAGTAAACCGAGCTAATGACCTTGACAACCAAGGCATTGTTATTTTACAGAGGCAAATTATGAGAGGTACAAAAGGATTTTTGGTATTTATGGCTGTTTCGTGCTAATGGTGTGAGTAAGCTCTCTGACTTATGAGATTTCTTCCTTGAGCTAATTTGGAACATGATGAATAGGCACCGTTAAAAAGCACAATAACAAAATTATATGAAGTGATTAAAATTATGCCTTATTAAGTGTTGTCATCTTTAAAAATAATGACTTCTTGCTTTTGTGGCATGAGTTGACTAATAAAAATGTTAATATATGGGTATTATTTGGTTGGTAGATTATTTGTTGGGTTGCAGTTGACACATTCAATGGGGACACTTCAGGAATAAGAAAAGTGGAAAGGATTCGCTTTGGAAACTAGCTAGAAAATATATTACTCAATACTCTCTATGTACTATTTAAAGTGTTGATTATATTCCCTCCTCAAATGTCACGACTTATCTACAGTTCAAGATGAGCACTGGCGATGACAGCATAAAAAAATTGCATAACAGCTGCAAATTAACTCTCATTTACACTAAACCCATATAACTGGGAGAAAAGTATATTATGATATTGTAGTTCATGAAAAGGCTACTACATTTGAATGAGAATTCCAGACTGAAATGCATTGAATGAATTACAAAAGATATACTGGTGGTTTCTCAGGGATGCCTATGGTGGCATCGAAATATTTTTTTATTTAATGATCACTAACTTTTTTTATTTCTTACCTGATGATTCACAGAACAAGATGAGGGTCTTGAGAAGTTAGAGGAAACTGTTATTAACACTAAGCATATTGCCTTGGCTGTGAATGAAGAGTTGGATTTGCACACGAGATTGATTGTAAAAAAATATTTCTTTATGTGTAACATTTACTTTTGAATTCTTAATTTCATTGCAGATGGAGATGACTTTTTTTTCCCTTAATGCAGGATAACTTGGATGAGGATGTGGAAATAACTAACTCAAGACTTCAGGTTTAATTCCTACTTTGAATAATTGCTAGACCTGCTAATGGGCCGGATCAAACCCAAAACTCAGTCCAGCCCTTCAATCTTTCATTAAAAGCCCAGCTCAACTTTGAAGGGTAAAGCCCGACTCGGCTCGGTCCATTAGATTCTCTAAGCTCGGCCCGAACTCGGCTCAAACCCAAAACTCGACTCAAACCCAATTGATTGTAGCGAACTATACTGCTATTTGACTATTTCAAAAGCGTGTTTGGCCATTTCATGGTTGTTTCAGAGCTTGAGTTCCATTTTTAGCAAATATTTCGGAAATAAATCATTAGAGATCAATTCATTTTCGGACAAAACCAAAATCACCGGTCCAATTTGTGTTTCTTTATTTCTTGTTTTCTGAACCAAGCCTAAAGGCGCATAATCAAATAAATTCTCATCTTCAAATTTATCAAGATAGCTTTTATATGTGTAATTTTTGCACCACGACCCCTCTGAGAAGTTGCTTTTACCAATTCATTGATATTTTACAAATGATATCCTCCCTATTCTATTATGCTTACAATCAGACTCCTAGAAGCTTAAATAGGCATACCAGTATTTAAACCGGTACAGATAGGTACCAGTTTTCATATAATATCAAATATTCTTGGAACCACTTAGCAACGCATTAGAAAGAAAACATAAGCTAATTCTCTCTTTCTACATAAGCTACCTAGTACCTACTAATGCCAGACCAGCAGCAGTGTCACTGCTAAAGCGCACAGCTTCTTCAAACAAAATGGTCTCAAAATCTGCAATTGAAAACATAAAGGACAATTCAACAAAGAACCTAAATCTTTAATATATATAAGTGGAAGTTCAGTTCAGTCTTGATTTATTATTTCTTAAATTTATTAATTAACACATTTCTTGGAACTGAAGTTGACAGAGAAATTAAAGCCAACCATGACTTAATTTCCAAATACCAGGCACCCCAACAGAACAAGAATCTCTAAATAATAATACACTAGTTGCGCACCTAAAGTCCTCATTCCATATTTAATTCCATGAATACATCCATCATGATTTTTTTTTTTGCTGAAACGATTGTAATTCAAGACTGTGAGTGGATACTGGTATGTTCACACAACTGTTACAGTGGTACAGCACCTCTTGTCGTTGAATATATACATATAATATACCTCTGAAGCACTTTTTACATATGTGCCAGTAATTATCAGTAAATGTTCCCAAACCTATGCTTATCAGTAAATTGTTTATTTACCGCTGGTATTATGTCGACAATCATTTGTGCCAACAACTAAGTCTGTGGCTGTTTGCAATCTCAAGTGAGTTTCCTTTTGAAAATCCAACAAACCAACACCTTGTTCTGGGTATTCTTGTAATTTCTCTTTTCAGAATGACCCCTGTAAAATTGAAAGAAATAAGAGCACTGGCAAGGTACCTATGGAATAAAATCATACCTGAAACCAACGGTACACAATCCCTGAAACCAAAAAAAATGATAAGATGAAGAAGAAGAAGGAAAAGAAAGCAAAGCAACCAAGCATTTCAATGATAATAATCAGAGATTGCAAAGTTTAAAATCATAATCTGAGAGAGCAGAAGGAAGGAATAAAAGTAGTTACAAGAATTAATGCCGTGATCGACTCATTCATCCATTTAGTCTCCTCCAATAAATGCCCAATCACGATGCAAGCACACTGCAGAGCTATGAACAAATTGATCGATACTACAGATGCATGATCAGAGGTCGTAGAAAGGATCCCTGCTCGCAAAAAAGTACCCAATTCAAAAACCCATTTCTCCAGATTAAAAAATGAACGCACATTCTTTTTCTCTCTTTTTATTTGGGTAAAAATGGAAGCTAATGAGAGAGAGAGAGAAAGAGAGAGAGAGAGAGAGAGAGCACCTGAGAGAAAAGAGAAGATGGAGACTGGAGAGCGACGGAGCGAGAGAGCAGATGGAGACTGGAGAGCGACCGAGCGACGGAGCTTCGACAGTGCAGCGAGGGCCTGTGGAATTGGGAGTTACCGTTGGGGTCAACTCAATTGAAATTAGAGATGAAAGGGAGGAAGGGCAGGCCGCACCACTCAGCTTGAAGTCCGACAAGAAGGCCAGTCCATTAAAGAAAATCTGAAGGGGCAGTCCTATCTCTAGCTGACAAAGGGGTCCAGATGATCAGAACTGGAGGTGTGCAGCTGTTGCAACTATAGAGATTGGAAGCGACAAGCTGAACAGACGGTTAGTGAATTAGTTGCGATATGTCAGCGAGCCCTTTTGCCACCTGTGAGCTGATGTGTCACCTCAGTATTCATTAGGATTGAATAAATAGTGATATTAATTTTTTCTGTTGTTTTGGTATCGCCTATATAAGGCTGAGGGATCAGTAGATCCAGTTTTATATCAAGAAATTAGACAATCTGAGATTAATTCTCTTTTAGCTCCTTTGTATCTTTTGCGACTGAGTCGCTGTTACCAGTAAAAGTTGATCTCTTTTGGTTTTGCAATCTTGTTTCTTTTGATTGTATTGCGATTTGGATTCAAGAACGTTGCAAGTGGTATCAGAGCCAAAGATCTTCAGCTGGGGAAATCGAAACATAAGCAGCAGTCTAGTAGAACGATGCCTGTGCATCTGAGATCTCAAGACACATCAGAGGTGACGATG
>JAJGRW010000097.1:34216-275957 GCA_025461045.1 Carex parvula | reverse complement strand
TCCAACTTGTCAGATAGTTTACATCTTTGAAACAAAAAAAGATATCTCAAATAGTACATATACTCTAGGAATAATTTAACAAAGCATAAATAATATGCTATTTTTGCGTCACGATATAGTACCATCTCATTGGGAAGTAGCAGCAGTGAAAAAAAAATGCAGCTGATCCCTTTGCACAAAAAATCGAGAATCTGAAAAGAGAATCTTAGCAAAAATTTCCTCGTACTTCTATACTATCCCGTGATCACAGCTCACTAAGACCACTTAGGTAACTCCAGCTCCTGCTCCTTACTACTCGCCATCCTAGCACTGTCCCATCCCGCTTGAAAACAAATACAAGGGGCTATAGAATAGACTGCACATACCAAAGGGAACAACGTCATCGTCAGAAGTCCTCTCGAGAGGGCCAGCGCGCCTGGACCGACCCATTTGCCAGACTAATAGATTTGAGTTGTACCCATAAATCCTCTCGGTAACCATGCCGACCGCTGGGGTAGCAAAAGACGCGAATTACCCTTCGAGCGCACGGTCAAAAGCATAAATCATAGTGCGGTGCTTCAGTGGACCACCACAGCAACATGGGTGGTTTGCACTTGTCCCACACCAAATGATTGACAGACCCATGAAAAGAGGAGTTGTGGCATACGTGTACCAGTAGTCCACCGATTGCGGTATCACTACAAGAGGATTAGTGAGAAGGGATGCCCAATGAAGGCACTGAACTGAGCACACATAACACGAGCTGAAATTCGGGTAGGTATCGTGACAGCCAATCCGCTATTAGCCCACCAGCCAAATGACCCGAATGCACATCCAATGCAAACAGGCTGATCAAGCCACTGCGCTCTTGTGAGCAAACCTAGAAGAGAAGACAAAAATGCAATATTTTTTAAATACAGAATGAGTATATTGAATTTTCTGTAGTTAGGCAAAACTGAACTGCTGTGTTAGACTACTATGCAATTAAGTATTGTTAAAATTGTATAGTCGATTATCAGTTTAGAGTCCCAAAAAAGTTTTTTTTATTATTATTTAGAAATAAGATATTATTTTCTGCTGGAAAGAGAAGTAGTCAGGTAGGTTTTCGAAAAATAGGTAACACCGGAAAATTGTTACGGTGTAAACATGGGCATAATGCTTGCACCGTAGAAAAAATCTGATGCAAGGAATTTTTCCCACCTGACCACACAACATTAAACTCTATTTTTGGTGTAAACATGGGCATATTGGTTGCACTGTAGACCGTACAAATTCTACGGTGCATGCAATATGCCCATGTATTTTCTGGTGTTACCTATTCTTCGAAAACCTACCCGACTCCTTTCCAGCAGAAAATAATATTTTATTTCTAAATAAAAAAATCCTCAAAAAATGAGGACAATAAGTACTTCACCATAAACAAAGTTGTGAATTAATCTAAGTCGAACTTGTGTACCTATCAGTTCAAACCACATCGTAAAGAAAACAATGGATGCCCAAGGTAGAGACCCAACTATTCCTTGCAAGACAATGATCTGAAATGTTTTCACCTTCGCGACTGATCTAATTGCTATCCACGAATCACGCCAGAGAGAAGGTGGCGATAGACTATCTTTCCCTCCTCCAATCAGAGATGACCTGCCAAATGCAGACGGGTAGTTATAAATAAAAATGTACACTCTTAATCAGAGGAGATCAAAATGATATCAACTACAAGGCTATGGTACTATGCATAGCACAAATTGGTCCGTACTATGGATCCATATCTCCGTTTACAAAGTCCAAACAGTCGATCTGAACCGTTCAACATGATCTCCATATGAAAATATATTTGGAGACCAAATTTTACATTTTTTAGAACTTTTTTATTATTTTTATTAAATAGGTAGAAAATCATTACTTTGGATGGTTCAAAATCTTTAGATCAGGTAATTTTCTACCAATATAAAAAAACAGTAAAAAAATTCTAAAAAATGTAAAATTTGGTCTCTAAGTACATTATTGACCAGTTCTGATTGATTGTTTGAACTTTGTAAACAGAGATCAATCCATAGCACGGACCATTTCATACTTTGCAAAGTATCGTAGCCTCACTATAGAAATAAAACAAATCAGATAAAAATATACGCTCTTAATCAGAGGAGATCGAAATGATATCAACTACGAATTAATAAATGATATTCACAGGATAAAAATGATAACCCAAAAACATTATTTTACCAAGTATGTACCTTTCTGCCTCAACATCAGAACCGAGATAGACGGGTGAATTTTTTCTCGGATCAACAACAAATAAATGCACAAGAAGCGCGATAAGCAAACTAATTGACGCCATCATAAGAAATGCAAACCGCCACCCCGGTATCCCCCAGTAGTCCTTTCCGGCCATAATTGTCGCCAGTGGACCACCACCTATTCTACCTATCATGCTAACAAAGCTGAATAGTCCGAAACCAGCACCGCGGGACCCATCTCCGTAGCTATCAGCAATGAATGACTGCAGAACTGGGATAACAATAGCGAGGCCAAATCCATTTACCGCTCGCCAGAATGCGACTTGTTGGATATGTTGGCTAATGCCGACCGCTGCAGTTGAGACAGCCCAGAATGCGGTACCCACTGCAAGCACTGTTGAACGGTCGTATTGAAGAGCAAGCACACCTGAAACAAGGAGAAAATCACGGAAACAAAGTGGTTTAGATTGGTCAAAATGGATCAAACTGGTTTTTAGGTGAAGTTTCGGGTCATGTCAAATTGTCAACACACTGAGTTCATAATTGTATCTGATTAACCTTATAAACTTGACTGCTGGTTAATTCATGTGTTTTTGCAAATAACACCATAAGGCTCGTCATTTTTACATGATTTGACATAGGGTCTGGAGAATATGTCCTTTATTACAAAGAACCAAAAGAAATACTTCAAAATTTGAAATGCTTCCACCAAATTAGAGAAATGCTGAGAGCCTGAGAGCATTTTGCAGCAAAATATTTGTGTTGCTTACACAAAAACCTTAATTAATTTGAACTGTTTTCAAATTATGATCTGGTCTGGTTAACAGAGTGACACAAATCAATTCAACCTGCCTCGTCACTTCTAATTTTCGTACCTGCTATCGGAGAAGAAATAGATTGCACAAAGCTCATTACAAAAGTGAGGTAGCCAAGCTCAGTTGGGCCGGCATTAAATTCCTCGCTAACTTCTTTGTAAACAGCCGGAAGGAGAGTCTCATCTGCTCGCTCCAGTATCGATGCTAAGTTTATTAGCACAAGAGAAATTGAGAAGCCGAATATCTTCTTGACTCTGAGAAAAGCAAATTAATAAATTATGGGTCTTTATGCTATCCTATGTTAAGGTAAACAAATTAATTATTTCTTTGCTAATGGTATGAACTTGGAAAGAAGTACTTGATTCTGGTTATCTACTGATCATATAATTAGCATAATTTCAATTTCAATTTTTGTAACATCAACTTAGGTTTAAAATTGGTACATATTTAAGCTCTTTTAGCTTCATTTTAATTGCATAAGACTATTTTTGGCAGCATGTCGACTACATTTTATACTGCAATTAATGCTGGAAACTCTTAGGCTAAAATAGCACACTTCTTATACCGTGACCCTTGAAATCAATTACTTAGATCATAAAAAAGAATTCCAATTTCAGTAAAACATTTCTCACTGTCGTAAAAGGGATTGGATCGAGGTCCAAATTCTTATCAAAATGAAAACCACGAGAACAGTACCAGACTTTAAAATTGAATACAAGGAAAGACATTTCCACTAAATTCAAACAATCAAAAGCAGTTCGAACTTCGAACGGTAAAAAAGAAGAGGGGAAAAGTAGAGCAAAAGGGAAGATAAAGCTGACTTCATCTTGGTAGAGTAAGGCGAAGGGGAAGGTGTTGAATGGAAACCCCTCTGCCTCATGTGTGGAGTGCAGAGTACTAGATCTCTGCGAGCAGGTGAGAAGTATCTTTCGTTTGTTTCCTCGCATCTCTCATCCTCGTTTGACGTCATTTCATTCGGATGGTCAATACTCACTGTTAATATTATCACTTGTAGGTCCGATGGGCATCGGATCTCTTTGGTTCGAATCGTTCGATGGGTTTAATAACCTTGATTTGCTCTAAGATTCATGCGGAACGCTTTAAACTCCGTGCGTGCTGTTTTAATTTCGTGCACACAAATCTTAAATTAGATCGGACGGTCATCATGCTCGTTGAACCTAAAAGTAGGTCCGATGGGCATCGGACCTACTCCATTCTCTAATATTATATGTTGACCTAGATGAGATAATTAGTGCAATTTTAGCCTATAACCCCAATTTCAATAACTATCCACTTCAAACAGTAAATCTAAACCATTCACCGATCTATTTTATTAGTTTTGTGTTTGCATGCAAAATTTATAATTTTTTGAATTTATTTAGTATCAAGTCAAATGATCAAATGTGTGAGTTTTTAAATTAATTTTAATGCATTCATTTTTCAACATTTTTGACCTCTTGATTTGATACTAAAATAACTAGAAAATATAATTTTTTTGCACGTAAACGCATCACTCATAAAGTAAATTGGTTTGAACGGTTTCGATTAGTCGTTTGAAGTCTATTCAATCAATTTTGTAGTTTGTGTCATATAACATCGATGTCATACTAGCCGGACTTCCTAAATGATAGGTGGAATACAGGAATTCGTATGCTCTGAGTTAACTCAAATTTTGAGTTTAAATCCGAACCATCCAATTAAAATTTGTACGAATATTAAAGAATCCGGTGCATTACAAGTGGGACCGGATTGGTCCATATTCTGATCCCAAACTCCAAATTTGAGTTAGCTCAGAGGATCCGGACCCTTCTTGTTAAAAAAATTTGGAACGGGAATTTGAGGTCATTTAAATTCACAAAGCTATAAATTTGTTCACACAAATTTCAAATGCAGACCTAACAGTTATTATTTTTAAGATAAATTTTATTCAAAATTCTTTGAACAAAACTTAATTCTGAAAATGAAAAAAAAAAGTATAGAAGTTGCTAATCTAGTTCTTTTTGTCAAGTACAAATCTTTAGGCGCACCATCTTCCAAATTTTATTTTAATACTATTTTGAATAGAAATAATATTTCGCTCAAAAATTAATATCACACATGAATTTGTTATATGAAAGAGTAATAGAATAGTTACTATTCTACTATTAAAAAATTGAAGATTTTAATAGTGCAAAAAAAAGAGAAATAATAATATTTAGCCATACTATTTAGCGTAATTTTCAGTTTTGTGATTTTTTCTTTTTTCATGGCTGGTCTCAAGATTCTTTCTATTTTTTAATTACCATTAAAAAACAATCGGGGGTTTTTCTAAAATGAGACTTAATACTTAAAGCCAAAAAATAAAATAAAACATCAACAATACTGAAAAGTGATAACAAAAAGAAATATGAATAGGGATCTGATAAACTGGTATATTCTTACATAATACAGACATGTCTCTCTCTATTTTAAAGCTGTATGAAACAAAAATCTCTACTTCTTTCAAATAAAAAGTTCTACATGGATCAAATAAAAGTACACGTGGTAATCCTAATGGCCATCACTAAGATCTAACCCTAGTCAAAAATCTGTTTCTCAACTTTAGTTTCACTGAGAAGTCACTGAACTCTTTAAGTTTTATCCCAATTAGGTCTCTGATCAACTCCATTGATCTCCATTTTATAAATAAGAGTCATGTTCATTTATAAATAGACAAGTATGAAGGGAAAAGAAAACAGAGTTGAGAGAAAATGATAGTTCAGTGGATCCCCGGAATCAAATCAAAGTTGAGTGTAAAATCCTTAAATTGGGGTATATAATTTGATGATTT
Source organism: Carex parvula (assembly GCA_025461045.1). Taxonomy (NCBI): domain Eukaryota; kingdom Viridiplantae; phylum Streptophyta; class Magnoliopsida; order Poales; family Cyperaceae; genus Carex; species Carex parvula. The sequence goes on along the minus strand of JAJGRW010000097.1, from coordinate 270,120 downwards.
CCAAAGAAATTTACCAATCTACATTTCATACCTAACTCAATATGAATTCTCAGTTAAGCTCAAGCTCCTCTTCTTTACTGTTTGTCATTCTCGCATTTTCCCGGTCTCTTTTGAAAACAAAATACAAGGGGCTATAGAACAAACAACACAGTCCCCAAGGAATAATAGTCATTGTCAGAAGTCCCTTTGAGAGAGCACGTGCCCCTTGAGCAGACCCATTCTCTAGACTAACAGCTTTCCAGTCGTACCCGAAAATCCTCTCGCTGATCATTCCGACAGCTGGGGCAGCAAAAGACGAGAATGACCCTTCGAATGCACGATCAAATGCATAAATCATGGTCCGATGCTTAAGTGGCACCACCTCTGCAAACATCGGGCTGTTTGCACATGCGTTGTTCCAACTTACGGTCAAACCCATTAACAAGAGAATCGTGGCATATGTGAAGAAGTAGTTTACGGATTGTGGTATTACTGTTAGTACGATTATAGTGTATGGGATTGCCATGAAGGCACTAAATTGAGCACATATGATTCGGGCTGAATCTGGGTAGTACCGTGAAAAACGATCGCCTATGAGGCCACCGATAAGAGACCCACAAGAGCATCCGATGGTAAATATGCTGTTCAGAGCAGCTGAGCTTTTGTTATCAAATCCTGGCACGGAAAAAAAACCAAACATTATGTTATAAATCATTGTGAGACCACTTATAAGCAAAAAAATGCGGTACCTCATAACAGTACATAAGCCTTCTCTACATGGGAGTTCCTTGCTATTGTTTTATTTTTCTTAAATGTGTTTCTCAATTAATGTCTTTTACTGCTTCTGAAGTAGGTTACCTTTGAAGGAGTTTAATTTGTTTTACCATCATGTACACCATACACAAATGTAATATTGGTTTAATATATTGCAAGATTTCAAATATTTTAAGTAGTCTAGAAAGTATACTAAATTGAACTTTGCGTACCAATCAATTCAAACCACATAGTGAAGAAAACAAGGGCAGTCCAAGGTATAGAGCCCACAATTCCTTGCAAAACAATGACCTGAAATGTTCGCACTTTCATAACAGATCTCATTGCAATCCATGAATCGCGCCAAAGTGACGGTGGAAGTAGGTTATCTTTTCCTCCTACTAGATGCGACCTGGAGTTCATCATAGCTATTATCAGACTAGACATCATTTTTTTAACAAATTAGGAAAACAAAGTCAAAACCCTACTTATATGTTCCAGCTTAAAAAATATAAAGTCAGACAATAAAATTAAATTTTTCTTTGTATCGGTGTGCAGAAATTAGAATCATAAGAGGTACATAGAAGAGTAATTGCAACACAAAGAACAGTTCTTTTAATGGCCAAAGCCTCTTATAGACTTGATATAATAGCCTACTGTACATTTTCTATGATCCTAGAAGCTCTGGAAAAAAAAATTATAATAAAAAGCAACATTACATACCTCTCAGAATCTACTTCCGAAGCAATATGCACTGGAGAGGCTTTTCTCGGATCAACCACATACAAGTACACAAGAACTCCGATAAGCAAACTAACCGATGCCATATTGAGAAATGCAAACCGCCAACCTGGCATCCCCCAATACTCATGTCCAGCCATAACAGTCGCCAGTGTACCACCACCTACTCTACCGATTGCACCAACAAGGCCAAACAGGCCAAAACCGGCACCACGGGACCCTGCAGCATAACTATCTGCAATGAGAGATTGAAGCACCGGGATTACAATGGCAAGCCCCAAACCATTTATTGCTCGCCAAAATGCAACCTGTTGGAAGTGCTGGCTCAAGCCAACTGCAGCTGTTGAGATGGCCCAAAATGCGGTACCCGATGCGAGAACCGTTGGACGGTCATACTGAAGTGCAAGTACACCTACGAGTAGCAATAAAAAGTACTTTATTGGTTGGAACTGGATCATTGCATTCATTAGCCAATTTGGGTTTGATTATGCCAAGTTGTCAAAGATGATTATTAATTCATATTCCAATTTGGGTTTATTCTAGTATTTTATTTGTGTTTGGTTATGCCAGGGAGCTCAGATGTTTGTTATAGAAGTTAATAAGAACAGAATGTCAAGACATCAGGTCATGTAAACATAAATGGTTAAGGGCAATTTAGTCATGCACGTGATTCAAAGTAAGTTTCAGATAGCCCAAGAAAAGTTTATTGCTCAATAGTCAATTTAGGTCTAATTCATATTAAAAAAGCTTGATCATTTTTAGTTGAATAGACTAAAACCAAACCCAACTCGACAAATATGATGGCCCCACCTGCTATTGGAGAAAATACAGCTTGCACAAAATTCATTATGAAAGTAAGGAATCCAAGATCAGTTGGGCCCGCATGGAATTCTTCACTGACTTCTTTGTAAACCGAAGGAAGAAGAGCCTCATCAGCTTTCTCCAGTATAGATGCCAAGTTGATTAGTATAAGAGAAATTGAGAAGCCCCATAGTTTCTTTCCCCTGTAAAAAAAATATCAAGCATAAGATATCTTCCAAATTTGACAACAAATTAGACAAAATCATTGGCTAACTTGTCTAATTCTACACCGGTGTGATTTTTCTACTACCATTTAAATTTTTCTGGCTCAATTTAGGTGCCCAAGAACTTTAGTCCACTCTTACAGCATATGTTTCTTTTTCTAGCAAAATATGGATATTTTATATAATGCAGTCAACTGGTTACTGCAATTACATACGCATCAGGTGCTTCAGTGGATTCATATAATCTTATATAATGCCTTAAACCACCAGGATTGAATTAAGCTATTGGCATTCTTTGACTATGCAAAACTAATCTTCACATACATTTCTCTACTGAGTCAGATGATTGAAAGTGTTCAACTGTAATTGATTTCATAATAGTGATATTGCTTTACTAGTACATATCTCAAATGTGAAAGGGTTTTAAATCCTTGTTAGCAAAACATATCAATTCAAAGCACTTACCACATCTATTAAATAAAACCAGTATTCAACAATATAACTCTATTTCAAATGAACATAACCATAGGATTGCTAAGGTTAAAATAAATGCAATTTCTTTAAATCCTAGAAACCCGAACACTACTACATGTGCAGCGCTGTAGAGGATCTGAACTCAAGATGACATCAGCGTAACCACAAAACCATAAAATTAAAACTTCCCCGATTTGTAGAGAGAAGAGAGGAGACGGGACGAGGATGAAAAGAGAAGCTTACTTCATTTTGACGGGATGAATTGTAACTCGAAAGAGAAATTGAACGAATGGCAAGCGCTCTGCCTCATATATAGTCACAAATCTCTGAATAAAGAGTATTTATTTCTCTCGCATGATTTTCTCATCTTCCCTCTTGACTTTTAAAATGAGCTTTCATTGGATCAGTTTTTGGGATGAGAGCTGCGTCTGCGCTCGGGAAGGAAGTGCAGAGGAAGATTGCGGAGTTTATAAATTAAATCGGATTCGTATCCAGTGCAATACCTGACTGAGTACAGTTAGATCTAAGTCGTCAGTTTTAAATTGGTACGAATCTCAAAACAGACCTCGTGTTTAAATAGGCACCGAATTCCAATCGCTCGGCTGAGATTTAGTCAGAGATAATTTTTCTCAGTCAGGTACCTGGGAGTATACGCGTCTGAGGAAATCGAGCTGTTTGTCTGTGTTCAGATCCGCGTTCGCACGGATTTGTACCAAATGAACGGCTGAGATTCATAGAAGAATCAACAGGAAATATCGCGATGCACGCGCGATCACGTTCGCTAGGAATATTCTTCATGTTTATTTCTGCTGCCCTGGGCGCCACGGGTCCGGATTAAAATTCACGGTACCCTTTAAATCGTGCGGATTCAGATCGGACGGTCGGGATCCAAACACAAAATTTATATTATCTCAGGGATCTGAATTCCAGGCGCCACTAGAGCCCAGCTCTGTGGATGCTAGGATTGTACTCTCCAATTGTACATATTGTATTGGCTTGGAGCTTTGCGTGCAGTGCAGGATAGTTTAATACTTTAATGTTTGGGATTGATCCGTTTGATAGCAACTTTTGTTCAATCATCTGGAATCTCTCGGCTGTCGGCATATCAGACGGTGGGTAGCATGTGCAGCCTCGTACAACGGTTCAGAAGATACACTTCAGCGTAGACTGTAGAGAATTTGAGCAAGTCAATACTTGACATTTTAATAATATATATTTAATTTAATTTATAAAAAAATTATGGACATGTTGTTATTTGATAAACGATAACATTTATATATTTATGTGTACCATATAGATATATTATGATTGCATTTTAAATTCGAATTTCATGACTATAAAATTTAAAATACCAGGTCACATTTGGCAAAAATACAGTGAAATGACCATAATATTGTAACAAACTGAACGAAAGAGAATTACAGGCATGCGTAGAACTAGAAAATTTTATGATCGCCAAGTTCTTATTAGTGAGTTAAATCCAAAATCCTATCATATTTCAAAGGACAAATTTAAACTTTTAAAAATGATCTTTTTCACGAATTATGCATTTCATATAAATTTTATAAATTTTGAATTAATTTAATATAAAATTAACAGGTCAAAATATGATAATAAATGAATGCATGAAACCTTCTTTTTTTCTTTTTTACTGCTGGACTTAATTACTAAACTAATTCAAAAACTTATAAATTTTGCATATAAACACATCTCTTGTGAACTAGATTGGTTTCAACAATTTAAATTCATTTTTTTGCATATAAACACATCTCTCGTGAACTAGATTGATTTCAACAATTTAAATTCATTGTTTGAAGTCAATTTGATACGTTTGAGCTTAAGAACACCCCGGTTCTACTGTACATAAAAAACTTGAATGTCAAATAAATAATCCTCAAACAATGAAGGTGTTAAACAAACCGAATTTAAAGAAAAATTAAACTCCCTATAAGAAACTAATAAGCAAAAATTTGGAAAAGAAAGAAACAGAGAATAACAAAACTTCTAAAATACCAAGTGAATCAATATACTGTACCCCAAGCCACCATTGAGGCGTTAGGTAAGCTCGAGATCCTGCTCCTTACTACTTGCCATCTTAGCATTTTCTCGGTCCTTCTTAAAAACAATGTACAAGGGACTATAGAACAAAACACAAACACCAAAGGGAATTACCATCATTGTTAGAAGCCCCCTTGAGAGTGCCAATGCCCCTTGCGGAGACCCGTTTGCTAGACTAATGGATTTCGAGTCGTACCCATAAATCCTCTCGGTGACCAAGCCGACGGCCGGGGCAGCCAAGGAGGAAAACGACCCTTCAAATGCACGGTCAAAGGCGTAGATCATGGTGCGGTGCTTACGTGGCACCACCACAGCAAACATGGGGTTGTTTGCACATGAGGCGCACCAACTGATGGTCAAACCCATCAAAAGAAGTGTTGCAGCGTATGCGAACCAGTAATCTACGGACTGTGGTATCACGGTAAGGAGGATTAGTGAAAAGGGAATGCCCATGAAGGCACTGAATTGGGCACACATGACACGGGCCGAATCCGGGTAAACCCGTGACAATCGATCCGCTATGAACCCGCCCATGAATGAACCAGTGGCGCATCCAATAGAAAAGAGGCTGTTCAAAGCAGCTGAACTCTTGTGATCAAAACCTGTAAGAGAAATTGTTCAATATTATAGTTTGCATTACAGTACTCAGTAGTTTTGAATTAAACAAATTTGAACTTGCGTACCGATCAGTTGAAACCACATTGTAAAGAAAACAATGGCGGTCCATGGTAGAGATCCAATTATTCCTTGCAACACAATAATCTGAAATGTTTGCACTTTCATCACAGATTTCATTGCTACAAATGAATCGCGCCAGAGAGAAATTCGAGGTAGGCCCGCTTTCCCTCCTAGCTGATAAAACCTAGAGTTAAGCACAGCCATTTAATCAGTACAGCCTAGCTCTAGAAAACATCAGATTCACAAATAATTTATTTCGAGCTTACTAACAATGAAACATCAATTTTAAATAATGTAGACATCAAAAGAAGAACATTTTTCCTTCTTTTTGAAAAAAGCAGAATTTTTTTAAAAAAAAAAAACATTATTATTGAGGATAGAATTGTACTTGTTAGAGTCCACATCAGTCCCTAGATGCATTGGAGAGGTCTTTTTTGGATCATCGACAAACAAGTACACAAGAAGCCCGATAATTAAACTAACAGACGCCATCATGAGAAATGCAAACCGCCAGCCTGGCATGCCCAAGAACTCCTGTCCGGCCATAACAGTTGCCAATATACCTCCACCTATTCCACCTATCGCACCAACAAGGCTCAATATCCCGAAGCCCGTGCCACGGGACCCATCCTTGTAACTGTCGGCAATGAAAGACTGGAGTGCCGGGATGACGATGGCGAGTCCAAACCCATTTACCGCTCGCCAGAATGCCAGCTGTCGGAAATGCTGACTCACGCCGACTGCAGCAGTTGAGATGGCCCAACACACAGTCCCCATTGAAAGGACCGTCGGGCGGTCATAGTGGAGTGAAAGAATACCTACAAAAAAATTGATGCAGCTAAACTAAAATATGTCAAAATGGATCAACCTGTTTTTTTATAATGATTAATCTGATTAGAACTTGGGAGATATTTAATTTATGAATGACAGAACATGATTAATTAATGGGTTCCATGTTTCTTTTAAAAAGGGGGGGGGTTATTGCAGTTAACACCCCAAATTTCTCAGATTATGCCACTCGAACCAAATTTATTGGAGGCTTTTGCAAACAACATCAGAATATTTATGATGTGCAGAGGATGAATTTTCCCCTAAATGCAACAAAAAAAATTCCCTCAAGTGCAACTTCCACAAACATTGTCTTAACTTTATATTGAGATATTTGGTAAAGTCCAGGGGCGGATTTAATAAGATGAAATGGGGTCAATTGACCCCATTCTTTTCCGAAAGTAGATAATTTTGTTATATAATTTAGAGAAAAATGCTATGGATGCTGTAAAATTGACCCCCATATTTTTTTGTGAAAGTAATCCCTTGATCCTCGTAACTTGAAAGTGTGCCTCCGCCTCTGGTAAAGTCAATATAGGTAATGGCATCATTTTGCTTATTTAACCCTGTTTAATTGTTTAGCTTTGCTTGCATCTAACCCAAAAAAAGGTTAGGTGTTAGCTTTAATTAACTACAGTGCTGCTTATGACAATTATTGCAAGCAAAGCAAAGCACCAGGCATAGTTCAAAAGAGCAGTAATTCTGTACTTTTACATAAATTGTTTTTAGATTTGGCTAATCAAACTTGTCAGCCGCTGACAAGCTTTCAAAAAAAAAAAAAAAGATTTGGCTAATCAGATAGCTGTCGTACTAAAAACCAGACCAGACTCAAATTTGACATCGTACCAGCAAGGGGAGAAGATGCCGATTGCACAAAGTTCATTATAAAAGTGAGGTAACCAAGCTCAGTTGGGCCCGCATTAAATGCCTCACTAACTTCTTTGTAAACTGCTGGAAGGAGATTCTCATCTGCTTTCTCCAAAATAGATGCCATGTTGATTAGAATCAGAGAGATCGAAAAGCCGAATATCGTCCTCGCTCTGTAACAAAAAATTTAAGATAAAGAATTTTTTGTAATTTTCCAGAAAATTCAAATTGAATCAAAACTACTACTAACAGCTACCACATGTTGAAAACTTGAAATAAAGAACAAAATTAATGCTTATGTGCCAAAAGTAGATACCTAACAACTTGTACCTGGTTCCATTTGCATTTCTCTATTATTTATATATTACTATCTTTCAATAAAGCTATTCATCATTTATTATTTTCATTTTTCTAAAATTTTCAATTTAATTTGGAGTTCTACCTGTGGTTGAAAGGAACTATTTTAATGTGCATATGGGTATTTTTACTGCTTCAATCCCTTTTACAAATAAGGATATTTTCAATTTTTTTCATGAAATTATTCCATTATGTGCCTGCAACTACAGGTTTAAATTATGCAATAATTATTTTAGTTTCTTTGTTTTATCTTATAGTCTCCAAAAAGATTAATTCGATCATCAATGAGTACATGTCTAAAATGGAAAAAGAACACTTTCATCAAATCCCATCAGTTCAACCACAGCTATCAAAAATAATTTCAGTTTTTTTTTTCCTCCAAATGTTCATCTATTACACACAAACAATCAAATAGAACCTTGCAAGCCATGAGCTAATTAAAAAGGTAAAAAATTAAATTTGCAATTCCCCTAATCGTCCTTTTTTTCCCCAAAAATTAATGACTCCTTGAAATCTTAGCATCGAGTACCCTATTGTTGAGATCCTTATCATCTCCCAATCCAAACGAAGTGTCAAGTGTCCAACTACAGCTAAAAGGAAATTATTTATTCATACAGGGAAATAACGAAAAGGCGCCAAGGGGTGACTAGCGAGAGCGAACAACAGAAGCTTACTGTTCAAAGCACCACTCTTTAAAATTTAACCATTTGTGCGCTTTAGCTACAGAAATGAAATCTACAGCGACTGGTAAAAAAGAATTAGTGAGAGGGAGAGAGAGAGAGAAGCTCACTTCATCTTGGCAGGATAAGTGGAAAGCGAAGGAGAGGGATGGCGGGGCCTCTGCCTCATATGGTGTCCCTGGTGTAATGGAGCAGGTGCGAGGTATCTATCGCTAGCTCTCGCTCTCAGGTCTCACCTCACCTCCCCATTTTGACTTTCACGGTTTGGAGATGGCATCTGAGAGAAGGAACTGGGAATGGGATTGTGCGATGGTGCGTGGGATCGTGGGGTTAGACAAGTGCAACTGTGGAAGAGGGTTAGAATCGGGAGCGATCCAATGGGTATCGTACAAAATTCCGTCCGGTGCCAAGTCGAAGCCATCGGATACAAATTAAGATCGTGCAAACATCTTTACTGTCTACGGATCATTGTTCACACGAATCGTGATGCAAATCGGATGGCTCCGATCGGATATCGGACCGCCCCCGGTCCCGTGTTTAAGGGGGGTCACGGAAGGACTCACGGGCAATTACGCTCCTCTCCGAGATAAAATCCAAAACTGAAATTCCCGTTACGAGATACCCTTCAAAGAATTTGTTTTAATCCACTCACGGGTGGGTCAACCACGTGGAAGTGTGGAACCAGCTGAAAAGAACATGTGGGACCCGCCGTGCAGTATCTTATGACCGATTATGTTTTGAAGGTTTTTGCAATAGAAGATCCGAACTCCAGTCACATTTGCTTTTTCACCGTTCTACGGTAGTTCCAAACCACTTGAGAGTAGGTCCGATGGGCATTGGATCTACGCTGGTTCGATGGGCTTAATCACCGTTTATTTTCTTTAAGATTCGCGCGAAAGATTTAAAAGTCGTGCTTATCTGTTTCATTTTCGTGCACACAAATCTTAAATTAGATTGGACGGTTATCATGCTCGTTGAACCTAAAAGTAGGTCCGATGGGCATCGGACCTACTCCGTTCTCGTTGCAAACATGACGGGATCGCATCGCATCTTGGTGACGGGACCTCACTGGCTCACTTCACTGGTTTATTCACTTTTACCCCAATTAATTAATTGCGTTACTAGAAAGTACCAGATTACTAATCAATTGTTAACTGTCGTTCAATTTCAAGGGTTCTAATATCGATGACAAGTTGACAACTATCCATTCTGGAAAGTGACGGTAAGACATTTTTCAATTGTAACTGTCTATTTATAGTGATTTTTTTAAGGATCTATGTCTACATACGAAACCTCTGAATTTTAGACAATGACACGCGGGACATTTTTTTAGTTATAAACATCAAGTACCGTACTTGTTATTTGTTATTGCTTCTTTTAAGTCCTTTAAGCCTTTTTAAATTATAAGAAAAGTTAGGTCTGATTGTACTTTGAAAAGGAAATTCAAGAATCTATATTTTTTTATATTAAGCACTTAGATGTTCTAATATGTCAACAACTTTGATTAAAAAGATCAAATTTCAGATTAAATATCAGCTCTTCGATCAAATATTTGATTCTATGTATATTTTTATATTTTTTTAAGTGTATAAGTCTAAATTTATTTAGGCACGTATTCACCACGCGTACTTTCTATATACAAATTGTATATCTTTCTCATTGGTCTTAATTTCTTTCTATTATCATTTTAGAAATTTTTGAATTGGTTGGTAATGTCTTCATTTCTTTCTATTTTTTATATAATTTAAGGAATGTTATTTGTAATTTAATATGTTATTTTGTTTGAGTTTTTTTTATAAAAAAATGTCAAAAAAAATGTCATTAATATGTTATTTAATATGTCATTTAAGAAATGTTATTTACATGTATATATCATTTAATATGTCATTTAAGAAATGCTATTTGTTATTTAGTCTAAATTTTTTATGAAAATATGTTCTTTTGTATGAGATCTTTTTTGTTCTCTTATAATATGTCCTATTTGCAACGCACGGGCACAATACTAGTAATTATATAAGAGCGAGGCTATGTTAACTTGCATATTAAAATTGAAATTGTCGTATTTTTGTTTTTTAAGTTGAAATTGTCGATTTGAACTGTTCAAAGTGATCAAAATGCACTAACAGACCAAATATTATAGCTTTATAATTTTAAAATTTTTTAGGGTTAATTTTTCATGTGCCTCTCAACTTGTCTTGGTTTTCTTATTTACCCCTCTAGAGTTTAATATATTATATATATCCTCCAACTCTTCTACATATTTCTTATTATTCCTTGAGTGTAAAATCCTAATCAAATGATATTAAAAATTTATAATTCTTATTTGTTTTAAAAGTAATGGACGAAAATGCCCCTAAAATTTGAAGAACGCTTCTTTCTCTTCTATCTGTCTATCCACCAATCTAAGAGATCCCAAAACACAAACGGGTCACTCGGTGACCTAAGGATTGAAAATGAGCCAAACACAAGCATTGTCTTGATATTAATGAGCTCAAAATGAACAAAACAGCTTTTTTATGTGACTAATGTCACAATGAGCTCAAAAAAGAGAGTCTATTACAGTGTACATATTAAAAGTTCCAAATTTTGAGGTAAATCTACCGGTTTTCTGGAGGAGACGATAGGCGAAGGTCATGCCGGGCCCCATGCCGCAGGTCCTACTTTCGACTCAATGTCAATGTGCATTGGGACCCCGCCTCCTCCCAGTTGAAATCAACGTAGAGGCGAAGGATGGAGGGAAAAGAGGTGCACTCATCTGGCACAATGCCGTCCCATTGGTGCCGGACTGCCAGCTGTAGTACCAGTGGACCCCACCCAGTTCCGACATTTATTCTTGAGATTTGACTATTTTAATAAAACAAACAATAGTTATTCTTGATTTGGCTATTCTACCTATTCTTAGGATTAGGTTATTCGAAATAGTCTATTCAGTATTTGATTGGGTTAGAATAGTTAGTATAATGAATTCAAACTTTTTGTCTTATTAGAATAAACTATTCTTAGGAGTTTTAAAATTTGACTATTCTAATAAGGCAAACAATAGCTATTCTTGATTTGACTATTCTAGCTATTCTTGTTTTACAACCAAACAGACCCCAATTGATTTGATTGATTGCATGAACAGTAGAACTCGAATTGAAACGAAGAATATCATGTCGTGGAACTGTCGGGGTAGTGGAGGCACGACAGTAGCCACGTTAAGCCGTTATCTCCATTGTACAAAGGCTCATATAGCTTTCATCTCAGAAACAAAGTGTAACTTAGTGAAGGCTACCGAAAGAATTCAAAATCTCCCTTTGTGCAATGCATTTGTGGTTCCATGTGAAGGTAGGTCGGGTGGTCTATGGATGATTTGGGGTGATGATGTTAATGTAAGATTGGTACAAAAGAATAAGAATATGATTGTTGCTAATGTAGTTGTGAAAGGAAGTCTGCAAGAATTTTTGTTTATTGGGGTGTATGGAGATTCGACTCGGGTAGGTAACCCGCAGATTTGGGAAGAGCTTTATTCTCATGTTTCACAATGTACGCTACCAGTTTGTTTAATTGGGGATTTTAATGCAATTGTTTCAGTTTCAGAAAAATGGGGAGGGGCTGACACATTATCTTGCCCAAATAAAGCTTTTAGAACTTGGATTCATCAATCGGGTCTAATAGATCTCGGGCACAGTGGTCCCGCTTATACCTGGTCCAACAAGAAAATTGGTTCTGAAAATATTTCTGAAAGATTGGATCGGGCTCTTGCCAATTTAGATTGGACTATGAAATATCCAAATTCATTAGTGTTCCATCTGCCTCGGTTTCAAAGTGATCATTTGCCAATACTTCTTCGTACTAAGCCTTCAAAAAGACGAAGTAAACCAGGTTTTAAATGTGAGAACTGGTGGGGTCTCAGGGATGACTTCAAGGAGGTTTGTGCTAAAGCCGTGCAGGGGCCGAATATGGGTTGGAATGAGGTGGCTCAGTCATTCAAAAAGGAAGTGAAGGTGTGGGTTAGAAAAATCAGAACTCCTGATATCATGTTGAATGAATGTGAGAATGAAATGCAAAAACTAAATTCTTTACAACCGGATCAAGTCAAGGTAGGGGAGGAGAACGAGATACAGTCTCAACACGAGAGGTGCCTCCTCATGCATGAACTCTATTGGCATCAAAGATCTCGTTTAAAGTGGGCATTATATGGAGATAATAACACTAAATTTTTCCATGCTTCGGCAGTTACGAGAAAGAGGCGCAACACCATATCATATATCCAATCCGGACAAGGCACTTTGCTGACAGACGAAAAACTAATCAGATCATTATTTGTTTCACATTTCCGGGCTATATACACTAAAGGAGATCGTTTGCATATCAGGGAAGTATATGGTGCGGATCTTTTGAGCTCACTGCCACAAATTTCACTAGCAGCTCAACATTTGCTTGTGGCCGAACCAACTGATCAGGAGATCCTTGCTGCTCTAATGTCGCTCGGACCCAACAAGTCCCCTGGGCCTGACGGGTTCAATGCAAAGACGCTTCAAGATAATTGGCATTCATTTGGACCTGCGGTTTTGAAAGAGGCAAAAGAATTTTTTTCAACAGGCAAGTTGTCTTCACAAGTTGCAAGGTCTAATCTTATCCTTATTCCTAAAACTGAGGCGGCAACTGAAGTTGGTCATTTTAGACCTATTTCAGTTTGTAATGTGATGTACAAGATTATTTCCAAGTTAATTTGCACTAGGCTCAAACCGTTTATTGGTCATTGTATATCTTATGCCCAATCAGCCTTTGTACCGGGTCGGGATATCTCTGACAATGTGATTTTGTTGCGCGAAGTTTTACACTCTTTTCGATCAAAGAATTATCATACAAAAGGCTTTTGTTTGAAAGTGGATTTATCTAAGGCTTTTGATCGAATGGATTGGGATTACATGGAAATGATTATGCCTTATTATGGATTCCCTCAAAGATTGATTATGTGGATTATGGGATGTGTTAGATCGGCCGAATTTTCGGTGGTCTTGAATGGAGTTGGGGATGGTTTTTTCAAACCGGAATGTGGATTGCGTCAAGGTTGTGCATTATCTCCATATCTCTTTATTCTTGGCATGGACTTGCTGTGTCGGTCACTTGAAAATTTGGCATCAAATGGTACGATAAATGGGTTGCGGCTTGCTCCTCAAGCTGCTGTGTTGACCTCATGTGTATATGCTGACGATCTTCTGTTATTTGGGGATGCATCAAGTGGAGAAGCTGACCACATTAAGCACTTGCTCCATTGTTTCTCTTTAGTTTCGGGTCAGCAGGTTGGGCCCCAAAAGAGCAGTATTTGGTATAGTAATAGTACTCCGCTAGAAACAAGGGCACAAATCTCTCAAATCTTGGAGGTGAATGAGGATAACGAATCAGTGAAATATTTAGGTGCACCTGTTCAAACAGCTCGAGCTTCTTATGATTTTCTCATTGAGAAAGTGTCCTCTAGATTGCAAGTGTGGAAGGGACGACTTTTATCACATGCAGGTCGGATTGTTGTGCTAAAATCGGTTATTCAAGCTATACCGGTTTATTTTATGTCAACGGATATGTTGCCTGATTCAGTTCTAAAGCAAATCACATGTTTGATGAGACGGTTCTTTTGGGGGGCAATGGATAAAGATAAATTTCTATGTTATGTTGCTTGGAGTAAAATTGAACTTCCATTTGAATTTGGTGGTTTGGGAATTAGAAATTTATCAAAGGTTAATGAGGCATTGGTAATGAAATTGCTTTGGAAAATAGCATCTGGTAATAAGGCTTTGTGGGTTGATGTTGCTCGTGGCAAATACATACCAAGATCTGAATTGTGGTTATCAAAAAGGACATATAATTGTACTTATGTTTGGAGAGCTATTATGGCAGCGAGAGAGGGTTTATGGCCGAATTTAATTTGGAAATTGGGGGATGGAAGGTCGTGTAAGGCAATGGGGCAGCCGTGGTTTGAAGGTGCTGATGCAAATTTTGTGCAAACGATAGAAAATAAGAATATGTGTGTAAGAGATCTAGTAGTTGAGGAATCAGGGAGTTGGAATGTAGATCTATTGATTCAGTTTTATGGGCATCAGAATTGTTTACATATTCTAACAAATATTCAACCGCCTAGGGATGAAGCCGGAGAGGACCGACTCATATTCATTGGCTCAACCACTGGTTCTTTCTTGGTGAAAAAGGCATATAATAATAGCACACAAATCGGCCATGGGCTACAAGGAAGTGCGGTTTGGAAGTGGATATGGAGGAAGGGTAGTATTCTGCCTAGGTTAAGAATTTTCCTTTGGAAAATAATGCATGGGGCCTTGCCGCTTGCAAAGATTCTAGCTTCAAGAACATCAAGAGGGGATCCTATTTGTGTTGTTTGTCAACAAGGAGAAGAAGATGTGTTACACATGGTGTTCTTTTGCCCGTTTGCAAGAGCTTGTTGGTTACTTGGTCCGTTAGCTCTAAGAACTGAGAGTTTGCCTCATGATCTTTCTCTAATCATGGCATGGTTCCTTGAACATTTATCTGAAGAGGCTTGGACGGATATGACAAATACTGCATGGTCTATTTGGAGATGCCGAAATGAGAAGGTTTACGCAGGCCAAGTACCGACTTTTGATAGGTTTCTTCAAATTCTCTCTTCGGTAAGAATGGAGACTAGAATTGCTGCTTCGGTAAGAAAGGTGAATGGGGCTCGGGCAGAACATGTTGGTGCACAATTAACTTGCACATCTACTCTTTACAGCTGCAAGGTTGATGGCTCATGGAAACCACCTTGGAGGGGAGGCATCGGTTTTGTGCTGGAGGAAGGTAATAATTTGGTTTGCTATAAAGCTGCACCTAGCCGAGTGTGTTGTCCACTACAGGCAGAAGCGTTGGCATTAAAAGAAGCTATTTTGTTCGTAAAAGGGAAGGGTTTACAATCATGTACATTTTTCACTGATAGCCAAACATTAGCAAAAGTATGCACATCACCACAACCACCTATAGACGCAGATTGGAGAGCATATAAAGAGATAAATGATATCTGGGGCTTACTACAAGAGAATGACTATGTTTGTTCGTTTATTAGTCGAAGCCAACTTGTCATGGCTGACTACTTAGCGAAGGGAGGTAGTACATTAGGAGAAGGGTTCACTGGATATACTTATCCAACTTTTAATTTTTGAACAGTTCATAATATAATTGAAAAGCTAATCTAAGCTATGTAATTGGTGTAACTGTTTGATTATGTGAAATGGAAAGCCTACGGGCATGAAACTTTGCAAAAAAAAAAAAATTGAAACGAAGAATCAAAGGAATTTAATTAAAATTAGATAGAAGTGGTCTCACAAAATTGATTATAGATTTCACAAATTGATCTAATATAATAGTTCTTTGTATATAAGCGATGCCTATCGAACAAAATCATCTAAATTTACTGTCCCAATCGCTCTCTTAGTTCTCTGTCATTGATGGATAGAGAGAAGAAAAGGAAGCGTTCTTCAAATTTTAGGGGCATTTTCGTCTATTTCTTTAAAAACAAATAGGTATAATTTTCTAATATCATTTGATTAGAATTAATTTTCTTTTTACACTGCAGGAGAAATAAAAAATATGTAGAAGAGTTGGAGGATATATACAATATATTAAACTCTAGAGGGGTAGACAAAAAAAATCCAAAACAAGTTGAGGGACATATGAAAAATTAATCCAATTTTTTAAGTAGGTAGATGGGTAAATTTCGCTGGAGGTCACTAAACTTTGTCCTTTGTCACGAATTGGTCACTCAACTTTGATTTGTCCCTCCATAGCCACTGAACTTTTATTTTGTCCCAATCAAGTCACCCTATAACTTTTCCATCCAAATTATAACGGAATATGCTCATTCCGTCCAAAAATTTAACGGAATATGCTCATTCCGTCCAAAATACTAACGGAAAAGTTATATTCCGTTAATATTTTGGATGGAAAAGTTATAGGGTGACTTGATTGGGACAAAATAAAAGTTCAGTGGCTATGGAGGGACAAATCAAAGTTGAGTGACCAATTCGTGACAAAGGACAAAGTTTAGTGACCTCCAGCGAAATTTACCCTAGGTAGATTATCGTTTTTTTTTTTAATTCTTGACCATTCAAAAGTTGTGACTTTTTACCTATAAAAAAATAGTAAAAAGTTTCTTAAAATATAAAATTTGATTTATAAGTATATATTCATATGAAGGCTGTGTTTAATGTTTCGGATTAACTTTTTGAAATTTATAAAGGAATATAGATCCATTACGCGAGGCAATTCGTAGAGTCTGGCTAAAATGTTTCTAGTAGCACTTCGATTGACGTGCTTACGTGTCAAATTTCATATTAGAAACGTCGATCTAAATAGTTCGATAAATTGGTTATAAAATAAACTTGTATAATACCAATTCTTACTGTTTTTAATTTTTTTTTACTATTTTTTATGATTTTTGAAAGATGGAGTTCTAAAATAGCAGTATTTTTTATTTTAGGTCCAAAAAAGATCAATTTTCAGAAATTATAAAAAATTATAAAAAATTATAAAAAACAATAAAAATCAATATTCTACAAGTTTATTATTTAACTAATTTATTAAGCTACTTATTAGATTGATATCTCGAATATAAAATTTTGAAATTTAATCCGTAAACACTTCGATCCGTAATATGCATAATAACCTCGCTCGTTATATAAAGTTATAATCAATGACAAAGTCAGTGAAATTAATTGACCTCACTGAATTTACAAAAATTTCGTATCATTATTTATAAAATGTAATTTTATTATGACAAGAGATATATAAAATTACTTAATTAACACCCTGGTCATTTAGGTGAAGATTTAGAAAGCCACTTCTTATATGATCATCTCCATACAAAATAAAATCCGAAAAATAAAAAAAATTCTGACGGGGCGAAATCAGAGGAAATTTTTTATCGGTAGTAATTAATAGAAAATAAGAGAGAGAAATAGAAAGAGTAAAGTAGTATTTATGTTGGTAGTAATATCGGTAGCATTTTTACCGATATTAAAATAAAAAAGTTTGGATCGGTAGGAATTTTACCGATCCAAACCAGTTTTTTTGTTTTTTCCTTTTAATTTTTTCTAGTAAATTTTTTTTTATAAAAATAGATAAAGTACCTTAAAATTTAGATATATCAAAAACATTCCACTTATTTTTTGAAAAACTTTTTATATTTTACTAGAAATCAAATATAAGAATTCTCTCCATCTATACATCAGATTAAAAAAAAAATTAAAATCAGTAAAATTGCTACTGATCATACTACCAATATAAATATCACTATACTCTATCTGTTTCTCTCTCTTCTTTTCTATTAATTACCACCGATAAAAAAATTTCCAAATCAGACGCAGTCGCTCGCCAAAGCATCCTTTTATTGGCTCACTAAATTTTTTCCAATTTTAACCGAGATTAAAAAAAAAAACTTGCATTATCTATTTATTTATTTTTGGTTAAAATTGCATTATCTATTTATCTGCACTTCCTGGAGAGCAGAGATCATTGGTTGCAGATGGTTTACGTCCGTACGATAGACTAAACTTATTATCCTTATTGTCGGACGAAACTGTTTCAAGATTTTCTACGAACTGTCCAGGTCTCAAAATGGTGTAAGAGGTTATTAAAACACGTCGAGAACAAGTTGTTTTGTTCCCATGTCGTAACTCGCTGTAGGATGAAATTATCCATACTAGTTGCAAGTAATCCCATTTCCATTAACTGGGATCTGATTCAACTCGAGCACGTCTCCACTCCAGGTGTAGCCATTATATCGGGCTATCCAAATCAGCGCGCGGATCCCGGTGTCCAGCTCATCCCCACATCTGTGCCTCTCGAACCTTTCCCAAACGAACACACATTGTAGTTTGCACTCGGAGTATATCACCGGAATACACCGCAACACTGCAAACGTAACCGACAAGTATCGAGATAATGTTAAAACAAATAATATATGGATGGGAATCACTTAATAGGGGCTTATCTGTGTGATTTTGACAATTAACAATTTTCCCAAATCATGTCAAAATAATAAAATATAATCTAATAAATAAAAAAAATTAGATATGTTGCTTTTTTCGGGGATTGATTTGATTGTGTGTTAATATTTATCCTATTAAAATATATATGATGTTTCGGTAAATGTTGTTAGAGCATCTATATCTCAGCAACTCAAATGAGTTCCTAAATAACTATTAATTATTTTTACAAATTAGGTTTTCTAAAATTTCTAATTCTCACATTTCTGAAATTAATTTTAGAGTTTCTATTAAACCACATTAGCAATAAATTAAAAAAGAGAAATAATTTGAGCCAATCATTTGACTAGAGTGGAGTTTATAAACAGTTTCTTAACAAGAAACTTTCTTGCATAGTTTCTAAATAAGAAACTCTTTCACATCCCTGAAATTAAATTAAAAACTGCCACATCAGACTAGAAACTCTCATAATACCAGAGATATAGATGCTCTTAGTACAAATTACTGTAAAATTCATGTCATCTGGTGAATGAAAAAAATATAATTGCTAAATAATATTATATAAATATTATGAATTATTGTTATCATTAGAAGTAAATTTTGCCAAATGTCCTTATATTTTTTTTTTCTTTGCTATGAATTCCTCACTCAAGTTTAATTTGTTCCTATACAGCTATTGAACTTTGCATTTGTTCTAATTAAGACACTGTGTTACCTTTTTCATCCAAAATACTAAAAAAATATAAAATAACATGGAGATGAAAAAAGACTGGAAGATGGACATGGATGAGCATATTTTGTTAATATTTTGGACGAAAAAAATAACAAAGTGATTTGATTATAACAAATGAAAAATTTAATAGCTACAAAGAAACAAATCACAGGCGACCAATTCGGGACAAAGGAATTAATTGACAGAATTTACACTTATTATTGTTAGTGACAAGAATGACATATGATACTTTTACCACAAATATTATACTGCCCATATTTGTGTGTTGATCTTTTTTTTAAACATCTATATGTCTATGATCTTCTTCGGAAATAGTGAGCAAATTACAAAATTATGTTAACTTTGAGTTCAGAACAAGAATTTAAAAATTAATTCCAATATTTTGACAACTACTTCTTCAGTAAACCATAATTTTTTTATTGTATATGAAATATTATTACCTTTAATTCATAGACGCGTGTACATAAAATATTATTTTCATGCGTTCTCAAATAGTTATAATAAGTGTACTTGTATAGTTGCATACGCTGTATTGCATATGTATTATATCTTTTTTTTTTGGTTAGTTGTAAACACTTAGCATTTTAACTATCCAACAACAATGGTATATTTTCATCCAAGATATCTATGAATTATGCCATTTATTCTTATATTTATTTGATTAAAGTAATAATTTTGGCTGCTCCATTTATGAGTGTTTTGTGTTTGAGTAAAAAGGCCAATACCGTATTGTTTTAGTCCAAAATGCTGATAAAATATTTATTTGATAAAATATTGTTTTAGTCCTAAAGGGTGGAATAAGGGGTTTAGTCCTCGTTATTTCACCAAACGAGCATCAATTGAGCCGGACTAAGATGGCATAAGCTGATCTTTAGGCTGGCCTAAATTAAATCACTTCACATGATGGTTTAATTTTATTGCACGTCATGGCCTAACTCGAATGATTATAATAATATACTATTAATATATAATTAGTATATTATTATTAATAATTTAGTATATATAATTAATATCTTATATTTTTAATATATTAAATAATTATTATATTAATATTATATAATTAGTATCATTTTATTAATAATTATATAATTAATATGTTATATTGTTAATATATTAAATAAATATTATAATAATATTATAGTTATTATTAATATATTAATATTGTATAATTAGTATCTTTTTATTAATAATAATTATTAATATATAATTATATAATTAATATGTTATATTTTTAATATATTAAATAATTGTTATAGTAATTTATAATATATTATAGTTATTATTAATATATTAATATATTAATATATTAATATTATATAATTAGTATCTTATTATTATTAATAAATAACTAATTTATGCTTTCAAAACTTTAGTTCTCCAGCAAATCTAACCAAACAAGAATATCTTAAGTCATGATCTAATTTTAGACCTCAACTAAACATGAATAATTTAGACCGATCTAAGTACAGCGTTTTGTTTTTTTATTCATCAGTGAGATTCGTTTATTTGTTTTTACTTGCATCATGATGAATGTTTTTTTTATTGTCTTATTCATTAATTAGAGGCTTTCAACGAAAACCATGAATATCGCTTTCACCTCATTATTTCTACAATAAGTTGGTAATCATTTTGATACAGTAATTTTCAATAATTAAAAAAATAGTAAAGAATTTTCAAAAACTATAAAATTTGATTTTCAGATATATTTTAACATGAACGGTTCGGATCAACTATAAAATTTTATTTGTTTTCACTTCTCAAAATAGGGTAGCCACCTCTTTACGAATTCGGATTCAGTGAAGTAACCTAATTTTTTTGTTTTAAATCAGGACCGTCCGATTCAGATCCGAGATTATCAATTCGGAAGTAGAGCGCTCCCGACGACGGATTCGAATCCCGAGACGATCTCGAGCGACAAAATTGAATCGGACGGTTCGATCGAAAACCCAAAAGTTGGGTTACTTTAGGGGATCCGGACCCACCTCTTTACCTAGTGCTATTTTACAGGCGTTCGAGCATACATGCTCCAGGTGCACCGAATAAAGTCCGAAAGAATACGGTCTCTCTCTGTGGACCCCAGACGCACCACTCTTCCCATAAATCCCCTCTCTCCAATCCATCCATCGATCGCCGCGTCGGACAGACTCCCCACCTCTCGCCACGCTCCAAACCCTAGCTCTCTCTCTCTCTCTCTCTCTCTCTCTCTGCACTCCTACTCCAACACTTTCTATTTCCCTTTTGGATCTCTCGTTTAATCCCCCCTCCCAAAAAGGCAAAATCTGATTAAGAGATATTCATTTGTTTAATTTGGTCTCAACTCCCCTTCTATGGCGTCGGAGGGGCAGAACAAGCCTCCGGAGCTTAGCAACAGGGCTGATGTTGCCACGTCAGCGAACCACGCTGTCATGGCCGCTGCGGCGTACCCGAATTCTCACGAGTGGCCAGCGATGTTCCCTTATGTCTGGCCTGGACAGGTACTGTTTCATCCCGACTTGTATGGTTTAGAAATAAATTAGAACGGAGAAGGGTAGTAATTGATTTTGTCCGTATGTGCTAGTCGATTAAATAGAATTAGTTCAGATAATAGACGGAAAATTCTTTTAATATTAGAAATATTGGCTGTTTTGTCGGGTTCTGACTTGTGTGGTAACTGGAAACTTGGAATTATGTTAGAAGTTATTCAATTGGGCAGGATGCATTAATCGGGCACTTGATAATTCAGCCTGGATTTAATAAAATGCCTAGTAGTGATTCGAGTACTGCTGTTTTCTGTTATATACTATGAACTTGGAGCCTCAATTTTGACCTCATTTGTACAAGTAAGCATTATACACACAAAAAAATAACAGAGGGGGAGAGAGAAAAAGAATCAGTACTCTATCAGCACCCTGGTTTCAGAAGTTTTGTTAGCTTTGAATATAGACAATTATATTTAAATTTGCAGATGTGGTAACTAATATTATATGAATGTCCATTATTTAAAATCACATATGCAAAGAGTCTTAATTTTTTTATATTTTCTATATACAGCATGTCATGCCTGCATATGGAACTCCCATGCCTTACTCAGCGTATTACTCTGGTTCTGGACCATACTATCCCCACCCGTCAATGGCTGTGGTAAGTTATGCATTTTTAAGCTTTCCTTGTCTCAATTTTGCCTTGCTCTGTTTCCGGTTTAATGAGTTTTCTTACAGAGCATGGCTTATGCAATGGGCGAAAGTGAAGGAAGACAAACAGAAGACAAGGAAAGGAACAAGGGTAGTTCTGAAAATACACCTGAAAAGTCACGAGATGGAGGAAAAGGGACCTCAGGTTCTGGGAATATGGCTTCTCAAAGGTTTGTGTTGGTGTACTCTTGTCCTTCATCGGTTGATTTCAATCCTTTTCTCTTTAAATGCGGTACTCATTTGTTACAATTTCTTCTGGTTGTTGCTTCTTTTTCAGCAGCAGTGATGATTCGTCGGAAACAAGAGATGATGATGCAGAAGTTAAGGTACATATTTGTTTATTGATTTCAATCATTCTTAAAATGGTTGTCAAGCTGGGGTTAAAACTGAGATGTACTTGATAGTAAGACTGTACTGTTTGATGCTTTGGAGTTAGAAGATTTCTTGGTTTTATGGTCTGTTGCTTAAATGAGGCAAATTAGCGTACAACCAGCAGTTACTTGAAAAGAATGGTACAAATGGTAATTGTAATGAATTTGCATCCCCTGAGATTTCTCAAACTTTTGAGTTGATCTGTGGAAATCAGGACCATTCATATCCTTTCTGCACATATCTCAAAGCACAATAATACTGCCCCCCTGCATTCCGAATAGGGCACCGAAAATAATTTGGCCCGTCTTTAGATAAACTGAAAATTTGAGATATCTCATAGGATACAGACTCAATTGTGATGACCACAAGAAGGTCCTCTGGAGTTACTAGTTAGAGTGGCTCTGTATGGCTTGGTACATACTGGAGACTGAAACTGTAACCCTCAGTGTGGACTAATTCTTCAAATTTGTTTACTTTTTTTCCCAGGGTTCCTCTGCCAAAAAGAGAAAATATGGCAAATCCTACACAGAAGGTTGTGTATCAATCACATCCAATAATATTTATATAGATATATTTTTTTTTCCATTTCTCAGGCTCATTAGAAAGCAATTTGTGACCTATTATACCCTCATAATAGCACAAACAGACAGTAGATATTGAGGTTTAGCCTTAATTACGCTGTGAGCTCTACATAACACCAATTTAACATAACTTGAGTGTTCAGATCCAACATAGTGTCTAACATTATGATTGATCTGTAATTTAACCAGGGGAATCATCTCAGGCTTTGTCTTTGTGTAACAACAGTAATGATTCATCGCAATATGTGAGGGGCAGAGCTGCTTCTAAGCTCCCAGTCTCTGCACCCGGCAGGACAGCTGTCGCCCCAGCAGCCACAAGTTTGCACATGGGGATGGATATCTGGAACACTAGTCATACTAGTGCTCTTGCCTTGAACTCAATACCAAGTGATGTAGCTCCATTTCAAGCGGTATCTTTTATTCTTTTTTGTTTATATCACTTTTAAGTTATTTTGATTATTTAAATCTCAGTCCTATTTTGTCTGACTCCCTGCCCTGCTTCATGAAAGTTAAATTATAAAATTAACTAAAAGGGTTTCTTTTATATGTGAAGTTTAAACTAATATGACATGTCACTTTTTCAGCATTTGCCAATCTATTTAGTCCATGTTGTGTGTTGTTGCTACCTTTGGCAATACCTGCACAATAACATGTACAACTATTAACCACACTGATATAGTGTATTACTTGTAGCAGGATGAGAGGGAATTGAAGAGGGAGAGAAGAAAGCAATCAAATAGGGAATCTGCAAGGAGGTCAAGGCTACGGAAACAGGTTTTCTTTGTTTTTAATTACTTAAAATTGCTTCCTCATTTTCTCAGTTACTAATTGAGAGGCGAAAGTTGGCATCTGTTGTTTATTCCTCTTTCTGTCTGAAAGTTTTGAGTTTAACTTTTACCTTTTTCTTTGTTTGTTCATGGAACACAAAGCTGAGATATCAGACTTAAAGTTTTTTTTATTTTTACAAATATAAATTCAAACCTTAGTGACTTTGATGATTTATGAGTCTTTGTTTTATTTCCTTTTTTTTTGGTTAATAGCAAGAGTGCGAAGAGCTGGGGAAGACAGTGAAAGAGCTGAGTAGTGAGAACAGTGAATTGAAAGCGAAAATTCTTGAACTCAAGGAATCGTTGCAAAATGTGGAAACTGAGAACAATCAGCTAATGGTTAGTTCCTACTTAGCTTTTATGTTTATGCAAACAATACGCCAATATATCTGTGTATTTGCAATGAAATACTTTAAAAGTTCCGGAAATTTGGTTAATTCACGGAAAAGAATCTTGTGCAAATATCTCATCATAAGTTCTAGACCGGTAGTTTGCTCTAAAACATTTCCAAGATTCTTTTTGTAATCTGTAGTCCGTTGATGATTGGCAAATATCTCTAAGCATTTTTCTCTGTAAATATTGAATTACAATCAAGCAAAATAAATTTCAAATGCAATTACATGAACTTGTAATTAGTACGAGTGTATGACTTGGTTAATGTAGAAAATTACAATTACAAATTTATTGGCTCTAATTGGTAATTTAAAAAATGCAAGTTATTATTTCTTCCGTGAAGAGAAATATTATTTGTGAAAGTACATCACGGGTTGGTATCATTTTCTAAAGAAACATTTCCAATGTTTCTTTTTCTAACTTTTTTCTGGGTTTTCTTTTTTGTAATAGGAAGAGATGATTAAGCAGCATGGGCCAGAAATTATGACTACACTGTGCTTAAAACCGTGCTCAATGAATGCAGTCAAGTCAACTGAAGAAAATGGCGGCAACAACGCCAACTCCAATTAAAAGAACTTTGATTCTAATTTAAGATGAAATCATATTACGTATCTCTGACACGTTCTGAAGCTAGCAAAGCATAAACACATCCCTTTTTTTAGTGAGGGTTTGTTTAGAAGCTTCAGTTATATATACAGTTGACCGCTACCATTTAGGCGATGTAGCTTCTTTTTGAGGTTGTTTTAACAGATTGATGTGATAAGCTAATTTCACGTAGAAAGCTCAGGACATTAATTTGATTATTTGATAGTTATATGTTATGTTAAAGAAATGCTTCAGTGCGGTTTTAAACCTAGCTTTCACATTGCTTCGTTTTTATTGTTTAGGATATCTTTCTAATTAGTTTTATGGAGATATGATGTATTGTATTTTTTTTTTTCATGTTTTCTTTGTGTAGAAACCTTGTTCACGACATGTTACGGAAAAGGTTAAAATTGGGGCCGAAGTAAAATGCAAATTCACAGCAATAATAACTTTTTACATGGAAAAGTTCATTATAAATTTTCCATCTTTATGACGCATTACGCATATAGATTCACTTTGTATAAAACTTATCTGTAAAGAGATCGATACTGGAATTAGTAAAGCTGTTATTTAATAAAAAAAGAAACTTGTTCATCGGCCGCTGTTAATCTGTTATTATTATCGAGGAAGGTCAATAATTCACCCAAATCCAAGGTCCAGCTACTTCCCACTCGAATCTGGAGACAGAAATAAATCGGGCTTGGATATGTAATTTAGCGTAATTTAGCGTAATGTAATGTAATTTGTATGTAATTTAGTGTAATTTACCGTATTTTAGCGTAATGTAATGTAATTTAGTGTAATTTAACTTAATATAGTGTAATTCAAGGTCCTTATTCATATGTAATTTAGCGTAATTTACTGTATTTTAGCGTAATGTAATGTAATTTAGTGTAATTTAACTTAATATAGTGTAATTCAACATAATTTCAAGTAATTTAGCGTATTTTAGTATAAATATGCTAATTATAAATCAAAAGAAGTAATCTAACAAATAATTTAAACAAAAAATTCAAATTTTCAGTATTAGATTTCATTATCTTGCTCTTTATAGTGTCTAAAAAAAAAAGAAAAAGAAAAACGTGTAAGTCGGCTATTTTATGGGGAGAGTAAACCGGTCATAAAATAGCCGGCTTGGGCATTTTTGGCGAAAACCCAGAATTTTGGGCATAAATATTAATTTCTATTAAACTTTGGATATTAATAAAAATGTCGGCCCTTTGGGTTCAGTTTTAGAGCATTTAGTTTTAGTAAATATATGAAAATGATTGGATTTCTAAGAAACCAACTTTTAGTTTAGTGAAGGTCCAG
Source organism: Carex parvula (assembly GCA_025461045.1). Lineage (NCBI taxonomy): Eukaryota > Viridiplantae > Streptophyta > Magnoliopsida > Poales > Cyperaceae > Carex > Carex parvula. Next base: position 243,719 of record JAJGRW010000097.1, on the reverse strand, counting down.
CTACTTCACTGAAGGACGTTTGCAGATTTAAAATCTGGATAATTATTCTTTTCTATATTAAATAGTTATAATAATAGTTGAATAATTTGACTTTCCATCATTATAAAAAAAAGGATTCTAATCTGTATGAGATTTCAGTATAGAAAATATATTGGTATAATAGGTACGGCATCCATTAAAGAGCATCAGAATCAGATGTCATGTCCTTGCTGAAACAGAGACTATCCTTTCAATTCGTGCAAAATTGTATCTCCTTTTAGTTACATCGAACGAACTTTTTTATATCAGTGACTTGGCCTATTGTTAGATGCTCAGCTATTACCTGCTCGTTCAATCACTGTCCAAAGAATAACTCTTTTATTTTTTTTGGGAAAGAGTGGCAATGTCGACTGTTTCCATTGCAAATAGGACCAAGCTTTACACATCGAATTCTTATTTTATATCTATATGGTTCCAAATTTAAAGCTAAACAGTTGCTAATTAAGATAAACCAACCGACTACTCATCAAGAGAAACAGCTCAGGTAAATTACCTACCAAAATTATTTGATGGTTCTAACAGATACTCAAATGATCAAGCAAGAATGATATCACACAAAATAAAATAAAATACAAATAAAAATATTAAAGGTAACAAAGATGCCAACAAGAGCAAATAATATGGACTATCTCATGCTCTTGTTTGTTTTTCCTTGACATGGTGATATTATATATAAAAAAAAAAACTACATAGTAATCTAATCAATAACAAAAGGCAAAACAATTTTCCGAATTTTAAATTTCTAGGAAGTTGGAAGGCCTATAAATCCTAAACAAAATAAACATATCCTTTCGTGTAATAACAAAACGGTTTTGCACCTTTCACAAGCTTTTTTTAACTAGCGGCAAATTATCCAAACACCTAACAGAGCCTCCTATACACAACTCCGAACAAAGAGAGAGACCGGATTTTATAAAAAAAAAACTTCCACTGGTGATTCATAGCACCGCCACAGCATCCTCAAACTGTCGAGCAACTTCCGTAGCTAAATGTGTAACAAGCGCCTGTAATTGCATTAGACTCCGTACGAAACACCCCAGAAAACCGCTACAGAGGAAACTGACAAATTTAACAATCTAGTCTGAGGAGGTGATGTAAGAGACCACAACAGTGATGTCATCAAGCTTTCCGCCATAGTACCGATATCCTGCATCTTGTGCTGCAGTGGAGAAAGGGGTTTGCCGGTTTTTATCCAGGGCTCTTTGACGAGCAAGTGCTGCGATCTTTTGTGCTGTGACCTGGGGCCCGAGCCCAGCTCTTACCGCGTGCACAACGACGGCGGTTACTTCGTTGGCATAGAGGTTGTCAAATAGACCATCTGTGCCGGCAATTATAACGTCACCCGCTTCCACAGAGAAATTGAATACCTAGAGGGGGCAAAAGACCATGTCAGGGGGCATTAAATAGGTCACAGCAAATTTTACTGTCCTGCTGATAACATCTGACATGTACATGTCTCAAGCTTACAAGTACCACCCTGCAATTGTTGACATGTTGGCAGAAGTGATGCCAGTCATTGGACAAGGGTACCAAAAGAACGAATTAGAAATCAGCTCTCTCTTCAGCTTAAGCTAGGATTTAAAGATTGAAGGATTTACAAAGATATATTGAAGAGTTGATGGATATATAAGATGTATTGAAGAGTTGACGGGTAAATCTGAAATTAGAAAAAGAGTTGAAGGGTGTATATGTGATATCAACCCATTTTTTTTCTGGTCCTTATTTTTTATTTCAATTCTTTAATAATGATGATAATGTCCAGTCAGTAAAGATCTTGTATAAAGAGAGACGGCAAATGTGAAGTATTAGAAGGTAAAATCACACCTGGGCAGAACTAGGAAGATCACTGCCATTGCCACTCTCGAGCTGATAAGTGAAATTAAAATCATGCTGTTGTACAGGTGACCTAAATATTGTGCAGCCTTCCCTAACTACAATGAAACCGCTATCCCCTAGGTTAACAGCATGAATTCCCTACAAAACGAGGAAAAAATGTCAATTAAATAAATGAATTTTCATGCCTTGCTGTTAAATTTAAGGGTTGCGCAAGGAAATGCCTATATTATTTACTTTTTCCTTTTGATCTATTTTATTAAAAGGGAGTCAAAACTTGAGACAAATGGACCATATAATGCAAAAAAAAAAAAAAACAGAAGAAAGCCCGAAGGATGCAGGTGCTGGCTAACAACAAACACACTCAATACGTGTGTGCGTGGAGTGAGGCTACGGTACTATGCATAGCGCACTTTGGTCCGTACTATGGATCCGTATCTTCATTTTCAAAGTTCAAATAGTCGATCCGAACCATTCACCTTGATCTTCGTATGAAAATGTACTTGGAGGCCAAATTTATTTTTATAATTTGTTTACTAATTTTTTAGATAAGTACAAAATCACTTGATATAAAGATTTTGGACCATCCGAAAGTAGTGATTTTCTATCTATCTAAAAGGATAGTAAGAAAATTCTACAAAATGTAAAATTAGGCCTTCAAGCACATTTTCAAATGGATCAGATCATGTTGAGCGGTTCTGATCGACTGCTTGGACTTGGAAAATGGAGATATGCATCCATAGTACGGAGCAAAGTGCGCTGTGCATAGTACCATAGCATCACTCTATATATTCTATCATTTAAATTGAAACCTGATCTGTGAGAGCAATAATGCACGCAGTTGAGGAGCCCCGGGCCTTGGTGCTTGTGTAAGCCTTCTCCAAGACTCTAGAAGGATCAACTAAGCCTTTGGGCTCGTCTTCGATTGCAGATACTGAATTTGACATAAGCTCTCTGGCGTACAGGCCCGCATTGACACCCAGATCAGCCCAGCCGCCGACGCCATCGGCTACACCAATTGTCCGTTGGTCAACACAGATGAAATGTGCATCCTCTCCACCAGTTGACTCCTTGTCTGGATGCGGTAGGTAGCAAGATCCAGAAAGAAGCTTTAGTGCCCTTGCCTCAGCGGGTTTTCTGTTGCATGATAAAAGGTAGTTCATAAAAAAGGAAGAGAGGTATAAAATAGTAGAACTAAGTTTCTTGTCCATATATAAGACTAATAAATTAGACATCCAAGCCTTAAGGTACAAATTACCAGGCCTGTGATGAATTGAATTAATCATTAGTTCCAGGGGCGGATTTACATTTGCTAAATGGGGGTCAATTGACCCCCATTTAATCTAAATCCCTTTAGACTTGTACAATAGATTATAATATTGTAGATACAATTGCTATATGTATGCTAAATTTGACCCCCCGAGATTAAAGTCCTTGTGTGCATATTGACCACAGGATTAAAATCCTTTCTCCACCTCTGATTAGTCTACATTAAAATAAGAGAAAACAGCAGGAAAAAAAACATGGATGCTTACGCATCGACAGGAGTGCTAGAAATTGTGGACTGTTCGTCCCGAGGAGCCCCATCAAAAGACACTTCGGGTGCAGCCCCGGTAGAATAAGATGCTGCCGAACAGGGTGATTTAAAATCTTGAATCCCTGACATTGAAGAAGTAGAATAAGGAAAGTCGATGCAAGATGCAGTAATTGGCACTCGATTCAAATGATAGTAATAGTTTTCTACGTACCTGCCTTTGTAGAGATTGAATTAAAACTTTTCCCAGAAGCATCAGTCCACAACGATTTAAATACCATGTTATTATTCCATGGCTCCCGATTTCTCAAATTTCCACTCTTACAATAATCCAATCCTTTGTATCCATAACACACATGGGACCTTGCCGAGACAGCCAAAGCAATGCCATTTTTGACAGAACCTTGTAATTTGACGGGACGGAGCTGAGGCTGCCCAAGGAAATAATTACAAGCCGACATGAAACCCTTTTGAAGAACACTTGAAGTAATCCTTTCCTCAGGTTTTCGCGTTAATGCCCCGACGAACGGCAATGGCGAGCGTCGATCCCCGGTGTGGAAAACCCTAGCAACGCTCAAAGAAGACTTTGGGGAGATGAAGAACCAGGTGTTGCCAAACAAAAAGCTACGACTCCGTGCCAGAAGGAGCTCTGTCGAGGTCTGGAGCCCTTTTTGATTCGTCAGATAAACCGATGGCATCTTATTCTCTCAAACAGCAGAGATGAGCTACAAATTCAATCGAGCACCGGAGAGAAATGGTACAGAGAGGTTTCATTACTTGAACCTACACATATAAAAGGAGGGGAAAAACAACAACAAAAATGGATGAATCCAAAATTAGACAACCGACTTGAATTAAAATTAGGGGATCTACTTCAAAATAAGAAAGAAAAGGGATCAAAATTAGGAAAATAAAAAGGGCAAGAAACGATATGAAAGGCACGCACCTCTTGTTCGCTATTAAAAAGAAAAAGAAGAAGAAAATAATGGATATTTAAATGGCGTCTCCTATCGTGCTCCCAAATGGCAATCAGACAGAGAGAGAGAGTAGATGAGAGGGGAAGGTGGAGAGAGGATGGAAGGATTGGGAGCTAGAGGAGATAATTTCGGCTTTTGAAGGTAGATAGAGACGGCTTTCTTTGTGCCCTAGAGATTGGTCTGGATTCTCCGATCTTTTGGGAAATGCAAGGACAACTCACAGCTTATCAACCATTGACATGTGGGTCCCGTATAACTTTCTTAGTGCAACCTTTGCTGGGGTCCACGTGGCAGTTATAAGACACACGATCTTTTTTTATACGATAAGGTTGGCGAGAGTATAAATTCGACGGTGGGTTGACTCCAGCTTTCTCCTGAATTCAGATCCAGTGCAGTAACCCAATTTTTGAGTTTTGATCCAAACCGTCCAAGGTGCTCTAACACGAATCTTAAAGAACCTGGAGCCCACAAATAATACTGGCCCCCTGCGCTACCACCGAATAGGCACCGTACACGTCAAAACTCAAAAATTGGGTTACATTAGGGGATCCGGACTCGCTTTCTCCTTAGGTTGGGTTTGGTTGGGCCTATTGGAATTGGAATTTTGGGCTTTGTTTGACCAGGGGAAGAACGGTCGCTACGGTGCAAGGAAGGGGACAAATATCCTCTCCAATATGTGTAAAAGATTCCCTTCACTTTACGGTTTGAGATTAACTCTCAGCCGCTTTGAGATTCGGACTGACGGAGGGAGCAGTATTATTGGGCTTTGAGATTCGTGTCAAGTTAAAAATAACGGTCCAGATCAAGTAATTGTAAAAGGTTCCCTATTACGGTACCGGGGAGGATCTGAATTCACAAGGGGCCCTGGAGAGTATTTTGTTAATTTTGAGAAGTCAATTAAGGAGTGTCCCACCTTGATTTGGAGTTGAAAAATAAAAGGAATTGGATTTTGTCAAAATGGCTTTGGATGAAATCTCATCTAATCTAATGTTGGACTTAACTGTTTAATTTGCATTAAGATTCGTGCAAATATTTTAAAACTTAATAAATTTAAATGAAATTGGACGGTTTAAGACTGATTTTAGATGAGACTTTGTCCAAAGTTCTTTGAACAAAAACTCCACCCGGAAAAAAAAAATGATTTCAAGTAATCATGTTGTATAGTCTATTTTCAGTATATCAATATATATTTTTTATTCAATTTAACCATAATTGTTGATAGTTGTCATACTATTTTAACCGAGTGGTTGTGAACAGACAACAGTAGTCTTAATCTTTCGGATTTATTTTAAAGCAACAGGCACCTTTTTCTAATACAAAAGAAACAAGACCATTGTTTTTTGTGGTAGAAATAATACCTTTGGCTATCAGAAAACTTTTCCCAAGTATTTGTTATTTGGTACACATAAAATTAGCATCCTAGAAACAGCTACTTGATTACGTAGTGGGGGCAGTCGATGGATTAGTGCGTCAAAACACGAGCAAAATGTGCCAATGAGCCAATCAAACCTTTACAGTTAACTAGGTCGTAAATAAAATATAAATTAGACAGTAGTTAAATAATATTGACCCATTATCCCAAATTAAAAATTGCTAAAAGAAAATTATATCGGTCGACAGTTAAATATGGCTACTCATTGCTCATAATAGTAGGAACTGTCATGCCAATTATTAAGAACTTGGTATAAAGATACTATCGCCTATTGTTGTCCATTGACTTGTTGATTGTCAGCAAAATTAAGAACTTGGTAGATATGAAGCCAAAATTTTCTGTAATAGGTGGCAGATTTGTCTAATAAAAACATGTACTGCACTTTCTGATCAAAGAGAAACCCTGGAGAAAAAGGTAAAAGGACAATGTTATGAATTATGATGCCATACTTTACCAAACAACTAAGTGGGCCCATAACTCCCGAGTACACAGGGAATGAAAAGTTTGCCCCAATTTATAAGGTAGAACGTGAAAAATAAAAATAAAGAAGATTGATTCTTATGAACTTTGCTTTATCCCTCAGCTGTCAGAATCTGGCATCAACCCTTGAAAACCCTCTCCCTACTTTAAATGCTGAGTAGATGTGTGTAGCTTGAGTTTCTGTTAGTTGACTCTTCTCTTCAATTTGCTTGTCAGAGCTGATAGAGGACTGACGGAGGATCTCAAATAGTGAGGAACCAGAACTGGAACTGACACCTGAATTTGCAGCTGTAGCAGATTTCATTTGAGTGCTGCGCTGACTTGATGATATTGGCTTATGCATTTGATTTCTTTCTTTTGGATCCTGCAAGATGTATAAAGGAGTTAGATTGTAATTTCTGTGTGGTACGTATGTTGTACCAGTGGTAATTGATGCTGATATCCAGTGAATTTCCAACAATGCCATAAAAGAAGTATGAAATTGGATTTGCATAAAAAGGAAGAAATACCGTATCTGACTGGTCATGGTTCTCAGACTGGTTGTCAGAGGATAACCCACTTCTACTGTTACTGTCATCACGACCAAAAATGAATGATCGACCAATCACTGCTTTGCGAGATGAAGTCATGGAGCCACTTCCTTTTCGACCAAAAAACTGTAAGAACCAAATAACATATACTTAGGAAATTGTGAATGTAACTAGTGTGTTAAAAAAAAAATACAAGCATTCCCAAGAAAAGGTGGAAAAGAGATCATGGGTGTACTTTTTACAAATTATTTTTCAGTGGCAATCAAATTAAGCACATGGAAGACATCTCCAGTCTATTGTGCCAATGCATTATAATCAGTTATCACATTCCATGCAGTATCACTAACCTATATATCTAAGTTCTATTTAGGCAATATCAGTAAGCTATATAGCCAGCTGCTCTAATAGTAGGCCGCCATGTGAAGTACAACAAAAAACAATATATGAAGTGCAAACTGTAACAACCAAATATCCAACCTTTGAAAAGCTATTGCTGTTGCTCCCCACAGTTAGCATATCCAAGTTCGCTGTAATCATTAAATTATAGTATAAGATATTAGAGATTTAAAAATTAATTAAATAAATAAGAATAATAAAAAGAAAATTGGGACAAGAAACATTTATACATGTTGCATGATTTCCTCTCCTCTTTGGGGGAGGGGCGATGTTAAGCTTCTTTATTAGACCAAAAACTTCCCTTGACTCTTCATTTTCCAAAAGAGCAGTAGTTTTGATGTCCTGGATTTTGAGGAATCAACTTCATTTATCAGTTTAAAATATACAATTGTTCTTTTATTTCTATGACCTTAATTTTTATGGTGAGCCACAATGTACTAGGGAAACAAATATGTAACATGAATACAATACAGAAACCTCACTACTAGCCAATTTGAGTAATCCTTGGTATAAGCACCAAAGCAAGTAACCTATTGCAAAATCTATTGATAGTTGATGGACTAGCAAAGCAATCAAAGGTCAGAACTGGACACTGTCCTCTTTGGTTTTTTGCATGTGTAGTGTGTTGTGTTTATTTGAAAGATTTCACAGGGGTGACTTATATGATATTTACTCATGTAAAGAACAACCAAACCAATTAACCCCATCCCATAAATACCAATATCAGCAAGTAAATGGTAAAGTAATTACCGGTTGTTTTTTCAATATGCGCTGGCGAAGCATATGATCCTCATTCTCATCCTCATCGGATGGCATATAAACATCATGATCATCATTGAACATCATCATCTGCTTAACCTTTTCTGAGTTCTGCCGCAAAATGTTCTTCAGACCACCTGCGCCAGCACCAGAATCGGACAACATCATATCATCTCCAGACCCTTCCCCTTCTTCTCCATCCTCCTCCTCTTTGACTTCATCCATTAAATCTTCCTTATGCAAATTACTGTATTTAAGCCTTTGTAGAACATTGTCAGTTTTAACCGCATCTTGCTGCTCGAGCCACATTAAATGGAGCTCGTTGCGTCTTTCATGGTCTCGCTTGCTCTCTTTGTACCCAGTTGCAATCAAATCTTTCATCACCTCATTTTCATCACTTTCACTATCTTCTTCTCCGGCATTCTCTGGGAATCTTGTAAGGTCATGGTCGCTGTCGTCCTCTTCCTCGGCCTCATCATCAACAAAATCTTTTAGGACAGCGGATCTCGAGTCTTTGTTGTTCATTTTGGATAAGCTTTGAGAGCATGGGTCGATGTTTTCTTTGTCATTATATTCTTCCTCTTCCTCTTCTTCTTCTTCATCGTCATCTGATGAAGATGATGAACTGATACATGCCAAGAAAAAGGATATAAATGTTTCATTGCTTTCAGGAAAAAAAAAGAATTAAATAAAAGAAAACCAATGAAAAGTAATTCTATGCAGAAGGGTGAAAAATTTTAGCTGAGCACAGAGAATACGACAATTTCATCCAATCCAAATTTTACGAATATGCCATAAGGTATCTGATGAATTTACATTAGTGCAAAGTAGGCAAAGCATAATGAAGTCTGTTATTAAGTTACCACTGAATTTACAGATGGCACTTACAAGCAGCTGTTTGATGCATGTTTAAAGTTTTGGCTTGATTTAATCTTTGTTTGAGATATTTAATTTGTTGGATGTTATTTTTCATGCATAGGAACTCAATGTAAAATGATACTCACACATCATCAGATGGAACAGCAGGATTTGTACAGGGCATAGATGAACTAGGTACTTCATCCGCTTCATTGTCAGCTACATCATTTTCTGATTGGTTATGCTCTCCGTTGCTAGGATAAGCATTGTCAGACTTGTCCTATTTCATTGGGAAACATACATTTATCAATTTTAAGGTAAATAAAAATAAATTGACAATACCTAACTTACTTTTAGAATCACTAATCTTGTATTGTGAGTTTGTGACAACACAAGTCTCTAGTTTTTCATTTTTAGCAGAAATCTAAAGCACTTTCCTTTTTTTTTAACTTTTCTCCAAACACTCACTAACAATCCATGTGTGCCACATGCTTACCTCATCTTTACAAGCACTTTCACTTATATCTGGATTTGGCATCTGCTTCTCAGAACCGTTTTCTCTGGTCTCATGAGACTCGCTAGTCTTTTCACCTTCTAGAGCACATTCACTGCTTTTGACATGCATAGCTTGATCATTGTTGCCACCCTAGTAAAATACAGCAGTGTTGTTCTCATATGAATATTTTACAGTGCAATTTTCATTAGAAGATATAGATTTTGTATTAAAACAAAGTACATGAGAAGGACCCTTCAGCGTACCATATCCAAATCAACATCATCTTTTGTGATATTTCGAGTATCTGATGCATCAACCGACCAGGACTCAACACCAACTGAAGAATCAATCTCAGAAGTTTGAAATGAAGCACTAGATCTACAAACAGAACCAACTTAAAATCATTACAAGATTTTCTTAACTAATGAAAGCATTTTTATTTAAAAAAAAAAACATACTTTTTTAATATCTCCAACTTTCTAAGACGAATCTTCTCCAAGACGGACGAGATTGGCTTATGAACAATTGGTAGAGGCTTAAATGAAGCATCAGATGTTTCTACATGACACAATTGGAACCATTAGGCTTAGTACATTTCTAAAATTTATTAGATAACCCTGAAAAGAAACAAAAATAACATACCCCGCAAGAGCCTCTGGGACTCAGCATGTATCATATCCAACTGAACTCTCCTCTCCTGATAATAAAGAATTAACAAGCTTGACATTTCTGAATAAATTTTCCATCCATAGATTAACAATGCAAACAAAAACAATATATCTACCTTTGCAGATCTTCTCTTGTCTTGAACAGGATCTTTTGACTTGACATCGGCCTTGTCTCTAGATTTCCTCTTCTTCTTTTTGGTTTCCTTCTCTGGTGATTCATCTTCTCCATTAAAATTAAGACACTTCTTAGCCGATTTCTCTTGCCTCAGTTCCTCAATCAAACCCCTATCTCTGATCTCTTCCCCTTCCCAAGCTTTATACTCACCAGGTTTTGGAAACAAAGGATCCAAACCATTATCCAGTCCATCTTGGCCTGGATCTAGAGGTTCATCCTCCAAATGTGTCAGATTTGGACCCTGAACCTTAGTTTCTTCCAGTCTCTCCCTCCTTAATTCCTCTATCAAGCCACCTGAATCCGGGAAAAATGGATCAATGCTGTCATCTTCTACAATAGGCTCTACCTCTACTTCGAGTGAATCAGGTAGTAATGGTTCATCCTCCATAACTTGATCCGATTTCTCCTTCCTCAACTCATCGATTAACCCCACTGACTCCGGAAATAACGGATCAAGCGGTTGCTCCGGTGAATCAGGAGGTAGGGTTTGGTTTACTGGTGATAGATCGGGAAGGTGTACTGTGGTCTGCCTTTCAGACGCTTTTTTCAAACGTTTCAGCTTGGGTCGCACTGGAGAGGAGGGTTCTTCGGGCAAGGGAAGCATGATATCGTCTTCTTCGTCGAATGTTGCAGCCATGGCGAAAGTGTGCTCGTTTCAGGGATTGAAGAAAGAGGAGAGAGGGACGAAGTGGAGATTTTAGGGGGATTTGGGGGTTTTTGGATTGGAAGGTTTCGAAAGCAAGCGCGCCAAGCGAAAAAAAATTTGCGGATCGGGAATTGGAGGGAATCCACGGGAGGGAAACTTTTGGAAGAGGGAGCGCGCAATTTGACGAGTCCGTATCCCCTCAGGTACTGAGACTATTGTTGCATGGTGGGAAATCAACGGCCCAAATTAATTTCAATCCGGTGCCTGCGAAAACTACAGAGATCCTTTTTGAGATTCGTGCCATGGTAAATCCGAATCTATTTATTGCACCTCAGGTATTGCACTGGATGTGAATTCCAATTGACATGGTGACCGTCAATTTCTTTTCCTCAACAAAGTTTTTAAGTTAAATTTTCTTATGATTATTCAGAAATAAGGTGATAATACTCGGTATACTAGATATGAAAACTTTATAATTCAGATACAAATAATTTATACGATAAATATAAACATGTTTTAGCTGCAGATAAGGAGTAAAGAATATTGGATACAAGAATTATTTTTGAAAAAATTGAAGTTGGTCACTTAACTTTTAAGTTACACCAAATCAATCCTTAATTTTTAAAAATAACGGTAACCTTTCTCAAATGAATCAAATTATTTTTTATAACTTGGTTTTTTGTTTGTGTGCCCATCCAAACTTCTAAAATAGTCAATTCCCCCATAAAAACATCATAATATTTAATATCCCAAAAAACTTGACATTTCCTTTTTTTTTATCGTCTTTTATTGAAAAAAAATACTGTAGAAAGAAAGAACAATACCTTTTTATTTTCAGTTATTTATTTATTAAATTATCTCCATGAGTCAAAATTATTACTTTTAAAACCATAAAAAATTAGTATGCCATCACCATAAAAAAATAGTAAACAATTTTTGGGACACCCGTTGAAACAATTCTGAATTGTCTATTTTTCTATCAAAACACTCAAACCGTAAAGTGAAGGGAATCTTTTACAGTAATGGAGAGGATACTTGTCCATTTAAGAATGAATATTTTACCCTTCTGTTATAAACTTCTGTCAAACTTAACTGTATATGCGGTGATTTATTTAAAAATTTGGACCGTCCGATCTAAAAAATGAACAGTTAACCTCAAAGCAAATTATCCATATCTCTTGTCCTGGGCCTCCTATCTGTGCCGAATTTTTAAACTGTCTAGTGAGATAAAACTGAAGGTGAGATATCGATTGACCTGTCTTGACCCGTCAAAATTTAAATTCCCAGCTTTAAAAGAACTGATGTTGCCATTCCTCTGTTCATTTTCCTTTTTGCATCCCATCCCATCAGATCAGATTCACTTCTTCTTCTCCTTTCGTAAGTAAAAGCTTATTCTTTGTGCATTCTCCTTTTTGTTTCTTAATGCTTTTGTTTCTCAACTCTAGATTTCGTAAGTAAAAGCTTATTCTCTGTAGATTTCTTTCTATAAATCAATAGCACCTGATAGATATTTGTCTTGTAATGATTTAATAGATCAATTTCGTAGATTATTTAGTCTTTCTGTAGATATTTGTCTTTCTATAGATTATTTAGTCTTTCTGTAGATATTCAATAGTACCTGATGGATATTTGTCTTGCAATGATTTAATAGATCAATTTCGTAGATTATTTAGTCTCTGTAGATATTTGTCTTTCTGTAGATTATTTAATCTTTCTTTACATATTCAATAGCACCTGATGGATATTTGTCTCTCTGTAGATTTTTTTCTATAGATCAATATTGTTTATCTGATGGATATTTGTCTAGTAGTGATGATTATCGTTCTCCTCCTGCTACTTTGATTCTCATCCTGCAGCTAGCGAGTTTCCCACTATCCCTTTCATCCTATTTTCTATCTCCGATCTATTACCACCGCCTTTTGCATGGACACTGGGCTAAGTTGTCAAGCACCAGATGGATATTTGTCTTGCAATGATTTAATAGATCAATTTCGTAGATTATTTAGTCTTTCTGTAGATATTTGTCTTTTTGTAGATTATTTAGTCTTTCTGTAGATATTCAATAGCACCTGATTGATATTTGTCTTGTAATAATTTAATAGATCAATTTCGTAGATTATTAGTCTTTCTGTAGATATTCAATAGCACCTGATGGATTATTTAGTCTTTCCTGCAATGATTTAATGGATCAATTTCGTAGATTATTTAGTCTCTGTAGATATTTGTCTTTCTGTAGATTATTTAGTCTTTCTTTAGATATTCAATAGCACCTGATGGATATTTGTCACTCTGTAGATTTCTTTCTATAGATCAATTTCGTTTATCTGATGGATATTTGTCTAGTAGTGATGATTATCGCTCTCCTCCTGCTACTTTGATTCTCATCCTGTAGCTAGCGAGTTTTCCACCATCCCTTTCATCCTATTTTCTATCTCCGATCTATGACCACCGCCTTTTGCATGGACACTGGGCTAAGTTGTCAAGCAGCAGATGGATATTTGTCTTGCAATGATTTAATAGATCAATTTTGTAGATTATTTAGTCTTTCTGTAGATATTTGTCTTTCTGTAGAATATTTAGTCTTTCTGTAGATATTCAATAGCACCTGATGGATATTTGTCTTGCAATAATTTAATTGATCAATTTCGTAGATTATTAGTCTTTCTGTAGATATTTGTTTTTCTTTAGATTATTTAGTCTTTCCGTAGATATTCAATAGCACCTGATGGATATTTGTCTTGCAATGATTTAATAGATCAATTTCGTAGATTATTTAGTCTCTGTAGATATTTGTCTTTCTGTAGATTATTTACTCTTTTTTTAAATATTCAACAACACCTGATGGATATTTGTCTCTCTGTAGATTTCTTTCTATACATCAATTTCGTTTATCTTGTGGATATTTGTCTAGTAGTGATGATTATGGCTCTCCTTCTGCTACTTTGATTCTCATCCTGCAGCTAGCGAGTTTTCCTCCATCCCTTTCATCTTATTTTCTATATACGATCTATGACCACCGCCTTTTGCATGGACACTGGGCTAAGTCGTCAAGCACCTGATGGATATTTGTCTTGCAATGATTTAATAATAGATCAATTTCGTAGATTATTTAGTCTTTCTATAGATATTTGTCTTTCTGTAGATTATTTAGTCTTTCTATAGATATTCAATAGCACCTGATGGATATTTGTCTCTTTGTAGATTTATTTCTATAGATCAATAGCACCAGCAACATTATAGCATTATAGGATGTTTTCTATTGTTTGACTTTTGACTCTGTTTTGACTCTGTTTTGACTCTGTTTTGACTCTGTTTTGACTCTGTTTACATTTTTAGATTGATTACTGAGGGTATGGCTTCTAATAATCTGAGGATCAAGGCAAGCGCAGTGAATAATACTTTCACTTTGACGGGGCCAAAACTTGACAATTATTCTGTGGGTTTAGAGAAAGCTAAAACATTTAGCCTAGAAGCAAGCATGATGGTAAGTTTTTTTAATACAATTATTCTGTGGGCCAAGACTTGACAATTGTTAACTAGAAAATATTTACTGACCTCTTTGATCATGCAGGGTTTAAAGTTCAAGGTGATGAACTCTTCCGTTGGCCAGTTAAAGCTGATGCACTCTTTTATAGGAAATTTGACCACGGTGGATGTCACTGGAGTCCTTGACCCGGCCCGCAAGATGTCCATACGTCGCGTATTGGGTTCGCCCGAAGGGCGTCTCCCATGACGATACTTTCAATTTAGTTGGTTCTTGCATAGACAAAATATGGGACGCGCACACCGTCAAAACCAACTTTAATATTACAAGTGGTTCACTTGGAGTTCAGTGGCATATAGATTTCGGTGACACAACTTTTAAGGCCTCTTTGATCAACTTGACAGGTGGACATCCCAAGCTCATAGGAAAATGCACATGGTTCTCCTAGACCACGCTAATTGGGCCGTATTAGTAAATAATAGTGTGGGAATGAAATTGGTATTTTAGTAATAAGATCGGCCGATCAACAATTTGTTTTTTCTTTATTTTTTTGGTAATTTGAATGGAATTGTACGTTCCGTTTTTTAACCCATGTTTCATGATAAACATATGATTCATGTTTATTTTTTTGAATAGATATACAGAGTAGGGAGTGCCCACATGTTTCATTGATAGAAACAATAGTGTTTTTACAAAAACAATGGAAGAAATCCATTGGAACATATGATTCATTCCATATATCAAATTGTTACTTCTTCATGTAGCTGTTGATTACTATAAATTGTATGATATGTAGATATTTGTCTTTCTGTAGATTATTTAGTCTTTCTATAGATATTCAATAGCACCGGATGGATATTTGTCTTGCAATGATTTAATAGATCAATTTCGTAGATTATTTAGTCTTTATGTAGATTATTTAGTCTTTCTTTAGATATTCAATAGCACCTGATGGATATTTCTCTCTCTGTAGATTTCTTTGTATAGATCAATAGCACCAGCAGCATTATAGCATTATATGATGTTTTCTATTGTTTGACTTTTGACACTGTTTTGACTCTGTTTACATTTTTAGATTGATTACTGAGGGTATGGCTCCTAATAATCTGAGGATCAAGGCAAGCGCAGTGAATACTTTCACTTTGACAGGGCCAAAACTTGACAATTTTTCTGTGGGTTTAGAGAAAGCTAAAACATTTAGCCTAGAAGCAAGCATGATGGTAAGTTTTTTTTTAATACAATTATTCTGTGGGCCAAGACTGGACAATTGTTAACTAGAAAATATTTACTGACCTCTTTGATCTTGCAGGGTTTAAAGTTCAAGATGATGAACTCTTCCGTTGGCCAGTTAAAGCTGATGCACTCTTTTGTAGGAAATTTGACCACTGTGGATGTCACTGGAGTCCTTGACCCGGCCCGCAAGATGTCCATACGTCACTTATTGGGTTCGCACGAAGGGCGTCTCAAGTATTTATTCATGAAGGGTGACACTCTTCATAGTATTTCCCTTGACGACACCTTCAATTTAGTTGGTTCTCACATAGACAAAATATGGGACGCGCACACCGTCAAAACCAACTTTAATATTACAACTGGTTCACTTGGAGTTCAGTGGCATATGGATTTCGGTGACACAACTTTTAAGGCCTCTTTGATCAACTTGACAGGTGGACATCCCAAGCTCGTAGAAAAATGCACATGGTTCTTCTAGACCACGCTAATTGGGCCGTATTAGTAAATAAAAGTGTGGGAATGAAATTGGTATTTTAGTAATAAGATCGGCCGATCAACAATTTGTTTTTTCTTTACTCTTTTGGGAATTTGAATGGAATTGTACGTTCCGTTTCTTAACCCATGTTTCAAGATAAACATATGATTCATGTTTTTTTTTAATAGATATATAGAGTGGGGAGTACCCACGTGTTTCATTGATAGAAACAATAGTGTTCTTACAAAAGCAAAGGAAGAAATCCATTGGAACATATGATTCATGTCATAAGTCAAATTGTTACTTATTTATGTAGCTGTTGATTACTTTAAATTGTATGATCCGTATATATTTGTCTTTCTGTAGATTATTTAGTCTTTCTGTAGATATTCAATAGCACCAGATGGATTTTTGTCTTGCAATGATTTAATAGATCAATTTCGTAGATTATTTAGTCTTTCTGTAGATATTTGTCTTTCTGTAGATTATTTAGTCTTTTTTTAGATATTCAATAGCACTTGGTGGATATTTGTCTCTCTGTAGATTTCTTTCTATAGATCAGTAGCACCAGCAGCATTATAGCATTATAAGATGTTTTCTATTGTTTGACTTTTGACTCTGTTTACATTTTTAGATTAATTACTGAGGGCATGGCTCCTAATAATCTGAGGATCAAGGCAAGCGCAATGATAATACTTTCACTTTGACGAGGCCAAAACTTGACAATTATTCTGTGGTTTAGAGAAAGCTAAAACATTTAGCCTAGAAGCAAGCATGATGGTAAGTTTTTTTAATACAATTATTTTGTGGGCTAAGACTGGACAATTGTTAACTAGCAAATATTTACTGACCTCTTTGATCATGCAGGGTTTAAAGTTCAAGGTGATGAACTCTTCCGTTGGCCAGTTAAAGCTGATGCACTCTTTTGTAGGAAATCTGACCACGGTGGATGTCACTGGAGTCCTTGCCCCAACCCGCAAGATGTCCATACGTCACGTATTGGGTTCGCACAAAAGGCGTCTCAAGTATTTATTCATGAGGGGTGACATTCTGCACGGCATTTCCCTTGACAACACTTTCAATTTAGTTAGTTCTTGCATAGACAAAATATGGGACGCGCACACCGTCAAAACCAACTTTAATATTACAACTGGTTCACTTGGAGTTCAGTGGCATATGGATTTCGGTGACACAACTTTGAAGGCCTCTTTGATCAACTTGACAGGTGGACATCCCAAGCTCCTACGAAAACACACATGGTTCTCATAGACCACGCTAATTTGGCCGTATTAGTAAATAATAGTGTGGAAATGAAATTGGTATTTTAGTAATAAGATCGTCCGATCAATAATTTGTTTTATCTTTACTTTTTTGGGTATTTGAATGAAATTGTACGTTCCGTTTCTTAACCCATGTTTCAAGATAAACATATGATTCATGTTTTTTTTTTTTGAATAGATATATAGAGTGGGGAGTACCCACATGTTTCATTGATAGAAACAATAGTGTTGTTACAAAAACAATGGAAGAAATCCATTGGAACATATGATTCTTGTTATATATCAAATTGTTACTTTTTCATGTAGCTATTGATTACTTTAAATTGTATGATTTGTCGAAATTTGTCTTTCTGTAGATATTCAATAGTACGGGATGGATATTTGTCTTGCAATGATTTAATAGATCAATTTCGTAGATTATTTAGTCTTTCTGTAGATATTTGTCTTTCTGTGGATTATTTAGTCTTTCTTTAGATATTCAATAGCACCTGATGGATATTTGTCTCTCTGTAGATTTCTTTCTATAGATCAATAGCACTAGCAGCATTATAGCATTATTGGATGTTTTCTATTGTTTGACTTTTGACTCTGTTTACATTTTTAGATTGATTATTGAGGGTATAGATCCTAATAATCTGAGGATCAAGGCAAACGCAGTGAATAATACTTTCACTTTGACGGGGCCAAAACTTGACAATTATTCTGTGGGTTTAGAGAAAGCTAAAACATTTAGCCTAGAAGCAAGCATGATGGTAAGTTTTTTTAATACAATTATTCTGCGGACCAAGACTTGACAATTGTTAACTAGAAAATATTTACTGACCTCTTTGATCTTGCAGGGTTTAAAGTTCAAGGTGATGAACTCTTCCGTTGGCCAGTTAAAGCTGATGCACTCTGTTGTAGGAAATCGGACCACAGTGGATGTCACTGGAGTCCTTGACTCGGCCTGCAAGATGTCCGTATGTCACATATTGGGTTCACACGAAGAGCGTCTCAAGTATTCATTCATGAAGGGTGACACTCTGCACGGCATTTCCCTTGACGACACTTTCAATTTAGTTGGTTCTCGCATAGACAAAATATGGGATGCGCACACCGTCAAAACCAACTTTAATATTACAACTGGTTCACCTGGAGTTCAGTGGCATATGGATTTCGGTGACACAACTTTTATGGCCTCTTTGATCAACTTGACACGTGGACATCCCAAGCTCATAGGAAAATGCACATGGTTCTCCTAGACCACGCTAATTGGGCTGTATTATTAATTAATAGTGTGGGAATGAAATTGGTACTTTAGTAATAAGATCGGCCGATCAAAAATTTGTTGTTTCTTTACTTTTTTGGGTATTTGAATGGAATTGTACGTTCCATTTCTTAACCCATGTTTCAAGATAAACATATGATTCATGTTTTTTTTTTTAATAGATATATAGAGTGGGGAGTGCCCACATGTTTCATTGATAGAAACAATAGTGTGCTTACAAAAGCAATGAAAGAAATCAATTGGGACATATGATTCTTGTCATATATCAAATTGTTACTTCTTAATGTAGTTGTTGATTACTTTAAATTGTATGATCTGTAGATAGTTGTCTTTCTGCAGATTATTTAGTCTTTCTGTAGATATTCAATAGCACGGGATGAATATTTGTTTTGCAGTGATTTAATAGATCAATCTCGTAGATTATTTAGTCTTTATGTAAATATTTGTCTTTCTGTAGATTATTTAGTCTTTCTTTAGAGATTCAATAGCACCTGATGGATATTTGTCTCTCTGTAGATTTCTTTCTATAGATCAATAGCACCAGCAGCATTATAGTATATGATGTTTTCTATTGTTTGACTTTTGACTCTGTTTTGACTCTGTTTACATTTTTAGATTGATTACTGAGGGCATGGCTCATAATAATCTGAGAATCAAGGCAAGCATAGTGAATAATACTTTCACTTTGACGGGGCCAAAACTTGACAATTAGTCTGTGGGTTTAGAGAAAGCTAAAACATTTAGCCTAGAAGCAAGCTTGATGGTAAGTTTTTTTAATACAATTATTCTGTGGGCCAAGACTTGACAATTGTTAACTAGAAAATATTTACTGATCTCTTTGATCATGCAGGGTTTAAAGTTCAAGGTGATGAACTCTTCCGTTGGCCAGTTAAAGTTGATGCACTCTTTTGTAGGAAATTTGACCACGGTGGATGTCACTGGAGTCGTTGACCCGGCCCACAAGATGTACACACGTCACGTATTGGGTTCGCACGAAGAGCGTCTCAAGTATTCATTCATGAAGAGTGGCACTCTGCACGGCATTTCTCTTGACGACACCTTCAACATAGTTGGTTCTCGTATAGACAAAACATGGGACGGGCACACCGTCAAAACCAACTTTAATATTACAACTGGTTCACTTGGAGTTCAGTGGCGTATGAATTTCGGTGACACAACTTTTAGGGCCTCTTTGATCAACTTGACAGGTGGACATCCCAAGCTCATAGAAAAATGCACATGGTTCTTCTAGACCACGTTAATTGGGTCGTTGTTTGACCCTAAAAATTTGGATTTAGAAATAATTAATATAATAAAAAAAAGAGAGAAGGGCTAAAAAAGAAAATAAAAAAAAAAAAAATAACAAGAAATAGAGATGCCCATTATAAATCAAAATGGAGAGGATTGAATACACATATTAGAAAGGGACTCACGGCTCTATGCTAATTTGAGTTATTTGTTTTAAATAAAAAATGATGAATGAATGGATGAGATAAATAAAATGGGGTTCGGCCGAAATTATTCAAAGTCATTAAATTGATATATGGGCCGAAATATCAAATAGATCAATTGTAAATGAAATAGGTTGTTGCATGGGCCGAACTAAATATTGGATTGAAAGCTTCGGTAGCTCCCTTGGACACGGCTCATGAAGACCACGTGTTGGGCAGCCTCACAAATCGCATGCTCCATGTCCATATAGACAAAAACACCTGCCTTCTTCTCCTAACAGACAAAAGAAAATCAGAGAGGAAACGGCAAGGAGCCAGCGCCAACCTGTAGATGCTCTCCCAACGTTCCAATCTTCAGGACACGTGTCATACATCCCCCATAAGCAACCAAAATGGAAGAATCTTCCTCCCAGGCGCTGGGAACACGTGAATTAATCTTTCCACTCTTGGACCGGTTTACCAAAGGCTATGATGCAAGCCTTCACAGCCGAATGAAATCCAAGGGCTGGGAGTGATACCACTCATGATTGATGATATGTACAAGTGCTATTGGATGATCTCTTGCCAACAAATCATCTGAAAATGAAGAGAATGCATCCAGACCCTTGATCGAGCACCTGGTGTGCATAGCAAAAGACACATCAGCAGCTCCAAACCCGAAAACCCTATTATTGCCCTATAAAAGGCACATGAAATGAAGAAGAAAGACAACTCCTCCCACTCAAAAACCCCTGCTACTAGATTTATACACAAAGAAGCCTCAAATCTCATAGTTTAGGGCAAGCTTTCAAGCTTTTTAAATTTTCAGCAAAGTAGAGAGGTAATTAATACCTAAATATGTAAGCTCCTAGGAGCTGAGGGATGTATATGTTCATGAAATCGAAATAAAGATTTTTGCTTGATGATTTTCTCTTTTTGTTCTTCACTGTCTTGACTTTGTTCTCATCTCTTCATTTCCTTTTTATTTAGAACTTTCAAAAATGACAAAATGTGAGAGATACATGATTTCTAGTTCATCTTAGGATGAATAAAATGAAATATGTAGCTTGATGATCAAACAAAAAAATGTTTTACTTCCTTTTCTTGCATTTTCTTCCCTTTTAAATAAAAAAAAATATATATGATAAAAATATACTATAATATCCTTATTTGCATCTTTCTTGCCTTTTTGATGATTTTTATGAAAATAATAACCAAAAGTATTAAAAACATGATATTTTCCTTTTTCTTTTCCTTCTCTGCCTTTTCTGCCTTCTGCCTTCTTCCTTTTCTTTTTTTTTCTTTTTTCTTTAAAATTCTTTAATCCTTGTATAAAATAAGTAAATGATGTCTAATAAGGGTGTTGAGCTGGATAGCTCCGCCTTTATTTAATTCATTTAATTATTTTATTAATAGGATTAAAGAATGAATAAAAAATATATAACAAAGGGTTATTGAAGTTGAGCTGGATAGCTCCTTCTTTAATTCCTATTAAAGGGGCCATTTTGCACATTAAAAGATATTTAATTTTCTTATGCATGAATATGCTCATGTATGATCAAGTCAAGAAAGGAAATTAAATGATCTAATGTGTAAATAGTGAGAAATTGAGGTTTAAAATATAAAGGGCAGCATCATTGTCTATATTATGCCATTTATATTTTAAATCTATGATATTTCAATGACTTGCCCTCTTTGGACCCATTTGTATATGAAAGAATATTTGATTTTCTTGAGCAATTATGCTAAAAAGAAGTTAAATATTCCAAATATATAAATGGTGAGAAATAGAAGGTTTGAAATGCAAATAAACAACAAGTTATACTTGTTCATGATATTTGCATCTTTAAATCTAAGGACATCTCAATGATATGTCCTTCAAAACATCAAAAATGTGATTTTAACAAAATCAGGGACCTCCTTGCAAATTTCTAGTTTTCTGACAATTTTTGATATTTAAGAATGTGAAATATGATTTTTGGAGCTTGTCTTCTTTTCTTTTTGTTTGTTAAGGCCAAAATATAGCTCAAAAGCTACAAAAATTGATCGAAACTGTTATAACCCGTATAAATTAATTTAGTTAATTAACCTAATAATCAAAATTTGTAACAAATTAAAAATTTAAACTAATTAGTTAGGTTAAATAAAGAATAATCAACTTAGTTAGATAAATCGTTTCAATAATTTATTTTTTAAACCAATTTATTAATTGAGAATTTTAATTGAGATTTAAAGCTTAGAAATTTATGTGATTGATTAAGCAAATGAAATTTTATCAAACCAAATAAATTGCATTGATTATAAATCATCTCGAATTATAAAACGAATTACTCGTAATAGATCACCAAATTTAATTCTTGATTGATTCCGAATTTTCTGGACCACTCAAATTTTTACTGCACGGATCTTAAAGCTGGGCCCTTTAATTACCCCACCCCCTCCAGTTCTTTCTTCTCCTCTCTCTCTCTGTCTGTTGGACCCCTTTGTGACCGAGAGGCCGCCTCCCCTCTTATGCGCGAATTTGAGAAGCCTTAGGGCTTCGACCCTTGTTCTCCCGCGCGAATGCGCCTACCTGCCCCTGTTCCATCGATTGTACGGCTTTGACCTTCGACGACGAGCGCGTGGGTTCTCACCTGCTCTCTGAGCAGCGTTGATTTTTGCACGATCTCTCCTCTCGGGTTATATTACCCCTTTTCTTGTTTTGGTTTTTGGTTTTACTCTCTCTCTCTGTTTCCTTCGCTCATGTGCTGAGAAAAACCTATCTCTCTCGCTCTTTCTGTTTGCCTTGTGACTGTGAGAATCCGAAACCCTAGAAATTGGGGTTTTACTTGTGCTTGCGACTGTGTCTCTGGTGTTTTCTTTCGGTGTCTCGGATTTCCTTTGTGACGACCGTGAGGCGAAGGGACTCTTTTGGAACCGGTCTAGCTGTCCCTCTTGCGATTTGCTCTTCCCGGGTAACCTTTAACTCCTTATTTTGGTTTTTGCCTTGTGGCTTGCGGGCTGTTGCCTTGATCTGTGGCCTTCGTGCCATTTTGCTTGACCTGTGGCCTTCGGGTTTGTTTTGCTCTTGCTGGCTGTGTGAGCCTTTTTGCTGACCTGTGGCCTCTGTGCCTCCTTGTCTGACCTGTGGCCTTAGGCCTTTTCGTTGCTTGTGGCTGTTGTTTTGACCTGCGGCCTTGAGCCTTTTTTGTGACTTGCGGCCTTCGTGCCTTGTGTGGTTTTGACTTGTTTATGTGGCGTACGGGTTGCTGGTACTACCCTCCCCCCCCCTGTTGCTGTTTGCTTTGATTTTTGTTTGGATGCTTGCCTTGCCTTGCCTGTTTGGACTTGCTGTCTCTGTGCTGTGGTGCTTTACCCGTATTGGGGGGAGGGGCTGTTGTGTTGTTGTGGCCTTGTGCTCTCGGGTTGCTTGTTTTGTTGATGATTAAAGGTGCTGTACCAGTTGGTGCAGCCCAGTGACACCACTGGTGCAAAATTTGAACTGACAGGGACCATTTTGTGAATGTTTGAAAGTTTAGGGGTTGTTATGCAATTACCCCTAATTGGTGTAGATGATTTAAGTGAATGGGCCTTTAATTAAATGGAGTTGGATTAAAAGTATTTGATAAGCCAAATAGGCCGAAAGGTATAAAGGAATTGACGGAATAAAATGACGGCTTTTAAAAATTTAGGTTTTAATAATGTAACCGAATAAAATCGGATGCTTATGTAAACTTGAATTTAATTCGGGAAATGATTATATCGTCCGGGTCTTGATGCCTCAGTGAGAGTTCATAACATAATTTGAACAGATACTATACAACCCAATTGGACACCTGTATGATCCCGAAACACACCCAATTAAAATAGTTCAACACATTTAGATTAATTAGGATTTTTAATTAATTAATAAGTTAAGTAGTTAGGATTTTAAAATATTAGTTAAGTAAATATTTAGATTAAATAAAAATGTAGTTTTTAAATAAGGTAAATAATTTATAAATAAAATATGTTGTTAATTAATAAAGGACAATTAATTAACAACATATTAACGCTTTCGAATCATTACGATTACAAAATTTTACTAAATATAATAATTAGATAATCATGTATTAATTTATATTTAAATTAATCAACTTGCACAAATTAGTAAAAATAATTCGTACGATTCTAGAAACATTATAATAATTAAGTACTTAACATTTATAAACTATGTACTTAGGATTTAAAATTAATTGTAGCTTAATTAGTTAGGAAAAATACGTTATTTTACAAGTAATTAAATAGGAAATTAATAATGGCAAATTAAATTACTAGATTACACCTTACGTATTTTTACCGTAAAAATATGTAATAACCTTAAGTCAAAAGTTACGACTTATTTAGTTAAGCAGTTTATCTTCAAATTAAAATATAACGAATGATTTAAGTAAGTCAAAATTTATAATTAGATTCGAACTCTAGTTAATTAACTAATTAAGTACGAACACTTAGTGAAAATAATCAAACGGGGTAATAAGGGTTACGAGTACTTAGTTTAGACTCTAATTAAGTTACGTCTAAATTACAGATCAGCTGACCTACGTAGATTCCGACCCGTGGATCGATCCCGCTGACGCTTGTACAGAAGCAGGCGAGGATTACGTGGATCCCGGAGACTATTAGCGCGTTCTACCCCTACAGCCATCAGGTGTGGGATATCTGAATTATCTTTTCGTGGCGTACTCTTACCAGTCGACCACTTGACCTGTCATCCGCACTTTAAATTTTGTAGTTGCATTAGAGCATGTTTAATCCTTTCTGAACTGTAATTTAGGATTTGCACAATCCCTTCTAAATTGAAAATTTAATGCTTTCTTAGGAGTAGTGTAATTTAATTAATAATATATTAGGATATTAGTTGTCCTCTTCTCGTAGAGGACGACATATTATCGTAGTTAGGCATGTGCATTGGTGAGTGTGAGATAGAAGACCGAATGACTGCTTTCCGTCCTCGTAGAGTGGGCTGCGAGGCGGTTCGCGGGTCATTGGGCTGAGGGATCACTTGACCTCTCAGAGGTCTTATTAGGAATATTATATTATTATATGCATTGAGTTGTAGTATATGCTTTTCGATCATTTTACATTTTGTG
The DNA here is from genome assembly GCA_025461045.1 of Carex parvula. Taxonomy (NCBI): domain Eukaryota; kingdom Viridiplantae; phylum Streptophyta; class Magnoliopsida; order Poales; family Cyperaceae; genus Carex; species Carex parvula. Next base: position 218,616 of record JAJGRW010000097.1, on the reverse strand, counting down.
CGGACCGATCTCGAGTCCGGAGACGATTCGGGAGTTATCCCCCCTACATTAGGAGCTACTTGCCTAGAACGGCTGCCGAGGTTGCGGTGGCAGATTTTATTTTTGTTGTTGTTATGGGCCGCTCACGAGCCCTTGTCCCATTGATCCGGCCGGATGGTGGAGTTCCGTCGTCTGCTCATGAGGAGACGGATTGACTTATTCTTACGTCTTGCTTGTAGTTTTCTCCTATTTTATATGTTTGGTGATGAATCGTCTTAGAGCAAGGAAAACACATGGAATTAGATATAACCATCGGCTAGCGTGCACTTGCCTACGGGTTGAAGTCTTGTGTGGGCAAAGCTCGATGTCATTAGGCATCGGGTATCTTTGCCCCTCTGATCGCAGTCCTTGTGTTATGTCGCATTTGAGATATAAATTCATTTTGGTTGAATTTGGCATGGCACGGGGTGACAAAATTATCCGTATTATTACTATATCAATTTGTACACACGGTACCTATTGTACTGGACTCCGGTTGAGTATGATATTCATCCTCATATTTTATTTTGGGAAATTTCATCATTTTGGCATAATAGGATAATCACATCATGTCATCTATTATATGTATATTTTTCTTTTGTAGTTATTATGATAGGTTTTAAATTCTGCAGCATGTGCATTAAAAGTGAATAATTACCGACTTTACGTAGATTTCAAATTAAAATGTGTTTTGACTTAAGAGGATCCCTGATGGGATAATACTGGGTCACATACTGGGCGATCATTCGCTCATCCCCTCCTTTTTATGGATGTGGGCAGGTACAGAGTCTGACGGTCCGCAGCAGGAGGCGTCAGGAGCTGTCCCCGACGGTCACATCGTTTGATATAGATTATGGATTTTTGTTTAGGGTTTACGAGTCCAATGCTTTTGTTATGTGCATTGGACTCGCTAGATCATGTACCCCCTTGCTTAGTTTGTGTTTATTTTATCTCGAGGTGGATTGTATGGATATTATGTATGTATGGATGTTTATTTGATACTTATGACTTTTGCTTGATCATTTTATTATTGCTTCCGCTGTGTGATTATTATTATTGTTTAGCCTTGCGTGTCATTTCGATTAATTGACACGAGGCGGGGACTGATCACACTATAATCCGGAAATTCTGGTTTGGGGTGTGACAGAAACAATGGTTAAATCCCAAACTCAGTCCTAATCATCCCAAACCAGCCCCTAATGTCTCCAGGAACAGTGGACCAGCAGTGTAAGGTTTAGCATGTACCACTGGTACAAGAATGGTACCCCAAAATGGTCAAAAAGACCTTCACTGGTAAACGGAACATTCTGGACTGATACAGGGACCAAACTGGAAAATGGACTTCACCATCATGTAAAGGACTTCAAAACACACAAAATTGACTCAAATTTCATATTTTTCTGATTTTATTTCAATTTTATATGAATTTCCAAAGTTCAGCATTTAAAACAGAAAATTCAGCATTAAAAAGATAAAAGGGACCTGCTGTTAAATTAAACAATAAAAATAATTCAAAGACCAAATTGAAAAATGAATATCACAGTCAGATAGAAGACTTCAAAATACACAAAATTGACATAAATTTTACATTATTTGAATTTTATTTCGATTTTCTATGAATTTTCAAACTTCAGCTTCCAAAGATAAGAAAATCCAGCATTAAAAACACAAATATTCCTTCATTGCCCCTCTACGCGAATCTTGAATCTGGAATTAATGGCTAGCACCAATATCAAAGCCTAAAGCCCAAAACTTAAATCAAACAATCAGCACAAATTCTGAAGCCCAATACACCAATCTTAAAGCCCAATACCCAAATCTCAAAGCCCAGATATTAAATAAAATCATTAAACCGAAAAGTCTTTACAAAGGAGTCCCTCTGATTTTTCTACATTTGCAATAAAGCCCCTATAAATTACAGACCAGTCCTTGACAACATAAAACTCTTCCAAACAAGCCCCTAAAGGCCCAATTTTCACATAAAACCCCATTTAAATCCCAAATCATGAATCCATATCCTCTCTGTCTTGTAAATAGGCCCTTTTACAAAATATAAATATTTACTAATTGGCCCTTCTCAGTCCTTTTCAAGCATAACTTTTTCATCTTAAGTCCAAATCGACTCAAATCACCTCCAAATGAACCCAAATTAAATTCTTCATCTTTCTAAATCAAAATTGAACATGTACAAGCATCAGCCAAATCCTAAAAATGACCAAAATACCCTTTGAACTTATTTATTAACAAAAAAATGTAAATAAATATATCATAAATAAAATGTAAATAAATAATGTATATATACTTCTCAAATATCAAAATTCCTATTTAAAAATATAATAAACTTTATTTTATATGAAATCACACACACGCACATGTCTAAGCATATAGAAAACCAAGTCAAAAACCAAAGCCAATACATGAGTCCCCTTTAGCCCCTTTATTCAATTCACAACAAATAGGCACAAATCCTGGAATGATCGAGGTGTTCAGTATGGCTTGGAAGGTCTATCTGATGTAATTAACAGCGGGGGCATGCGCCCGCTGAGAGTTAAACGTCCCCACAATCAATAAACTCTCTCGATAGACTGATTATGAACAGCGGGGGTCTGTCGAGGGTGAACTGAAGGAATTGTAGAAAGAAATAAATGTTTCAAATTCGATGTTCTCTCAATGTCTTAAAATTTAGAGCATTGAACCATAAGACATTAACACATGCACACACCTTCCACCGTTGTGCAACTTTCTGCGCCCTACAGCCGTATTAGTATAGAATAGTATGGTAATGAAATTGGTATTTTAGTAATAAGATCAGCCGATAAACAATTTGTTTTTTCTTTACTTTTTTGGGTATTTAATGGAATTGTACGTTCCGTTTCTTAACCCATGTTTCAAGATAAACATATGATTCGTGTTTTTTTTTTTTTGAACAAATATATAGAGTGGGGAGTGCCCACATGTTTCACTGATAGAAACAATAGTGTTCTTACAAAAGCAATGAAAGAAATCCATTGGAACATATGATTCATGTTATATATCAAATTGTTACTTCTTCATGTAGCTATTGATTATTTTAAATTGTATGATATGTAGATACTTGTCTTTCTGTAGATTATTTAGTCTTTCTGTAGATATTCAATAGCACGGGATGAATATTTGTCTTGCAATGATTTAATAGATCAATTTCGTAGATTATTTATTATTTCTGTACATATTTGTCTTTCTGTAGATTATTTAGTCTTTCTTTAGATATTCAATAGCACCTGATGGATATTTGTCTCTCTGCAGATTTCTTTCTATAGATCAATAGCATCAGCAGCATTATAACATTATAGGATGTTTTCTATTGTTTGACTTTTGACTCTGTTTACATTTTTAGATTGATTACTGAGGGTATGGCTCCTAATAATCTGAGAATTAAGGCAAGCGCAGTGAATAACACTTTCACTTTGACGAGGCCAAAACTTGACAATTATTCTGTGGGTTTAGAGAAAGCTAAAACATTTAGCCTAGAAGCAAGCATGATGGTAAGTTTTTTTAATACAATTATTCTGTGGGCCAAGACTTGACAATTGTTAACTAGAAAATATTTACTGAACTCTTTGATCATGCAGGGTTTAAAGTTCAAGGTGATAAACTCTTCCGTTGGCCAGTTAAAGCTGATGCACTCTTTTGTAGAAAATCAGACCACGGTGGATGTCACTGGAGTCCTTGACCCGGCCCGCAAGATGTCCATACGTCACGTATTGGGTTCGCACAAAGGGTGTCTCAAGTATTCATTCATGAAGGGTGACACTCTGCACGGCATTTCCCTTGACGACACCTTTAATTTAGTTGGTTCTTGCATAGACAAAATATGGGACGCGCACACCGTCAAAACCAACTTTAATATTACAACTGGTTCACTTGGAGTTCAGTGGCATATGGATTTCGGTGACACAACTTTTAAGGCCTCTTTGATCAACTTGACAGGTGGACATCCCAAGCTCATAGAAAAATGCACATGGTTCTTCTAGACCACGCTAATTAGGCCGTATTAGTAAATAATAGTGTGGGAATGAAATTGATATTTTAGTAATAAGATCGGCATATCAACAATTTGTTTTCTCTTTTCTTTTTTGGGTTTTTGAATGGAATTGTACGTTCTCTTGCTTAACCATGTTTCAAGATAAACATATGATTCATGTTTTTTTTTTTGAATAGATATATATAGTGGGGAGTGCCCACATGTTTCACTGATAGAAACAATAGTGTTCTTACAAAAGCAATGGAAGAAATCCATTGGAACATATGATTCATGTCATATATCAAATTGTTACTTCTTCATGTAACTGTTGATTACTTTAAATTGTATGGTCTGTAGATATTTGTCTTTCTGTAGATTATTTAGTCATTATGTAGATATTCAATAGCACCGGATGGATATTTGTCTTGCAATAATTTAATAGATCAATTTCATAGATTATTTAGTCTTCCTATAGATATTTGTCTTTCTGTAGATTATTTAGTCTTTCTTTAGATATTCAATAGCACCTGATAGATATTTGTCTCTATGTAGATTTCTTTCTATAGATCAATAGCACCAGCAGCATTATAGAATTATAGCATGTTTTCTATTGTTTGACTTTTGACACTGTTTACATTTTTAGATTGATTACTGAGGGTATGGCTCCTAATAATATGAGGATCAAGACAAGCGCAGTGAATAATATTTTCACTTTGACGGGGCCAAAACTTGACAATTATTCTGTGGGTTTAGAGAAAGCTAAAACATTCAGCCTAAAAGCAAGCATGATGGTAAGTTTTTTTAATACAATTATTCTGTGGGCCAAGACTTGACAATTGTTAACTAGAAAATATTTACTGACCTCTTTGAGCATGCAGGGTTTAAAGTTCAAGGTGATGAACTCTTCCGTTGGACAGTTAAAGCCGATGCACTCTTTTGTAGGAAATCGGACCACGGTGGATGTCCCTGGAGTCCTTGACCCGGCCCGCAAGATGTCCATAAGTCACGTAATGGGTACGCACGAAGGGCGTCTCAAGTATTCATTCATGAAGGGTGATAATCTGCACGACATTTCCCATGACGACACCTTCAATTTAGTTGGTTCTCGCATAGACAAAATATGGGACGCGCACACCGTCAAAACCAACTTTAATATTACAACTGGTTCACTTGGAGTTCAGTGGCATATGGATTTCGGTGACACAACTTTTAAGGCCTCTTTGATCAACTTGACAGGTGGACATCCCAAGCTCATTGGAAAATGCACATGATTCTTCAAGACCACGCTAATTGGGCCGTATTAGTAAATAATATTGTGGGAATGAAATTGGTATTTTAGTAATAAGATCGGCCGATCAACAATTTGTTTTTTCTTTACTTTTTTGGGTATTTGAATGGAATTGTACGTTCCGTTTCTTAACTCATGTTTCAAGATAAACATATGATTCATGTTATTTTTTTGAATAGATATATAGAGTGGGGAGTGCCCACATGTTTCATTGGAACATATGATTCATGTCATATATCAAATTGTTACTTCTTCATGTAGCTGTTGATTACTTTAAATTGTATAATCTGTAGATATTTGTCTTTCTGTAGATTATTTAGTATTTCTGTAGATATTCAATAGCACCGGATGGATATTTGTCTTGCAATGATTTAATAGATCAATTTCGTAGATTATTTTGTGTTTCTGTAGATTATTTAGTCTTTCTTTAGATATTCAATAGCGCCTGATAGATATTTGTCTCTCTGTAGATTTCTTTCTATAGATCAATAGTACTAGCAGCATTATAGCATTATAGGATGTTTTCTATTGTTTGACTTTTGACTCTGTTTTGACTCTGTTTACATTTTTAGATTGATTACTGAGGGTATGGCTGCTATAATATGAGGATCAAGGCAAGCGCAGTGAATAATACTTTCACTTTGACGGGGCCAAAACTTGACAATTATTTTGTGGGTTTAGAGAAAGCTAAAACATTTAGCCTAGAAGCAAGTATGATGGTAAGTGTTTTTAATACAATTATTCTGTGGGCCAAGACTTGACAATTGTTAACTTGAAAATATTTACTGACCTCTTTGATCATGCAGGGTTTAAAGTTCAAGGTGCTGAACTCTTCCGTTGGCCAGTTAAAGCTGATGCACTCTTTTGTAGGAAATCGGACCACGGTGGATGTCACTGGAGTCCTTGACCTGGCCCGCAAGATGTCCATACGTCTCGTATTGGGTTCGCACGAAGGGCGTCTCAAGTATTCATTCATGAAGGGTGACACTCTGCACGGCATTTCCATTGACGACACCTTCAATTTAGTTGGTTCTCGCATAGACAAAATATGGGACGCGCACAACGTCAAAACCAACTTTAATATTACAACTAGTTCACTTGGAGTTCATTTGGAGTTCAGTGGCATATGGGACGCGCACACTGTCAAAATGTGTACTATTATTTGATGGAAGAGTTCAGGGGGTTGTGTGTAAATTTGATGTGTCAGAAAGTTAAGTAGATCTCTAAATTTTACTTTTGAACCCCTCTGACAAGGTACCAGTAAGCAAAATTGTTCTAGTATCGGCTATTATTTATACATAGAAAGGTACAAGAAGATTTAATATCAGATTCATATGAAGGATTATAGCTAGCAACAATTGGTTATGCAAGCCAAATAACCAATATCAATATAACATGCCTTTCTCAGCCAGAAGGGAGTAAACATTATTAACTAAATTTTAGAGAAGGGAGCAAAGTTACAGAGGGGTATCAGATAGTCAAATTAATGGAGAAAGCCAGGCACAAACATTTTCCTTCGAAAAAATAAAATGTCATATAATACATAAATGTCATTTTCCTTTGTTATTTTTAGCATGCTATTAGTGTCACACTCATGTAACTTTTCTCTGAAATCGAATTCATTTGAAAAATAAATGTCATATAATACATAAACATAGCTTAAAACAAGTTACTTAATTATCTGGACAACTGCAAATTAAAGAATAAGAATCTTTTAGGATAAACATTAAATTTTATGTAGTATTTATCTTACCGGGTTTGTACCATGTGATACCGAACCCAATAAGATTTTTTTTGAACTTTTTGGAATATAACCATTGATCAAATGGTTTACAAATCTTTATATTTATTTATAAATTTGATTTTTAGTGTACAAGTTTTCACTAAAATCATATACAAATATAATTATTTGATATATAGCCTTAATATCTGAAAATAATAAATGTTCTAAAAAACCAACTGTTGAACCGGTTGATCCGCCGATCCAACCAGTGAACCGTTGACCCGAAGCTTTACCGGATCAATATCCGGTCCGGTTCTGATAACATTGCCGTTGAAAGATTGATATCTACTATTTGAATTTTAAAAATGGAGATATTAATCCGTAAATGAACCAATTCGCACTATATGCATAATACCATAGTCTCACTCATATATAGTTTAAACTAACATACTCTTTAACTTAACTTTTTGGTGGTACCATTTGAAATGTTTCACTCAGAGTAAAACGCCTTTTCAGTCAGTGCTTTATCTGATAACAAAACACTTCTCCAAAAAAACATTCGTATTAATATCTGATATTTCTTCAAAATTGTGCGAGCTTTTTAATTTTTTAAATGGTAGAAATAAAAAACATTCGGTCCTCTTTCAAGTTTAAGGCGCGGATTGAGAAATTAAAATTATAAAAACTAAATGTGATAAAAAAAATATATAATAAAAGAGGATGGTTCAAATGTGCCTTCATCACAGTTCAACTTTTTAATTTTCTAATAATTAATTTTTGAAAACTTAGATGTCAAAATAAAATAATTAGAAGTGATCTATATTACATGTTTTCTATACATTCACATAAAAATTATCATTTTTTGGTTATACTTTATTTTTATAAAAAGTAATAAGTTGAAAAATCAACATTCAAAATTAATTTATCCGTATCAATGTATTTTTGCAATCTCTTGATACCATCAAGATAAAGTTGAAATGCCGTAAACTGTTATACATGCATATTGCATAGTCATAAAAATGATATATATCAAATTTAACGGTTTTATTTTGATATTCAAATTTTAAATTTTAAAAAACGGAGGCACAATAAAGCCAAAAAAGATATAAACATTTTATATAAAAAATCTTAAATATTTTCCTGAATAATAAAAATAAAATCTTTCCTAAACCTTCTACTAATATTGTGAAAATACTTTCTAAATTAAACACCACTCAATAAAACTTTCCTAAACCTTCTACTAATATTGTGAAAACAGAAACATTTTATATAAAAAATCTAAAATATTTTCCTTTATAATACAAAATAAAATCTTCCTTAAACCTTCTACAAAAATATTATGAAAATACTTCCTTAAACACCACTCAATAAAACTTTCCTAAACCTTTGACTCAAATATTATCAAAATACTTTCCTAAACCGACATTTAAACCACAAGGGGCCGACTTGCATGTATCCTCTCTTCTCTGAAATCTCTCCTTTATAAACGAGACCGGGACAGAAGAGAAGAGAGAGACATTGAAGAGAAAGACTTGTGTCCCCTCTTCTCTGAACCCACCTTGGCAGCCAAGTTTTCTAAAAAATATACTAGGCGTGGAGAGAAGAGAAGAGAGAGTCACTGCATGCCGAGACTTTCGAGAAAAAAATAAACAGAGAGAAGAGAGAAGAGAGAAGAGAGAAGAGAGAAGAGAGAATGAAGGCGACTTCAACGAAGTACTTGGTGTCGGAATCCTCTTTCAGCAAAGCCTTATTCAGTCTCTCAACCGCCGCCGGCGACCTGAGACTCAAGGCCTCTGCCACCGAAGCCACCTTCCTATCCGGACCTTCGCTCGAAGGCATCTCTCTCTCTGTTGAGAAGCCCGGCGCCTTCCTCGTCGACGTCAATGTCCACAAGAAAGTAAGTATTTCCTTTAATTGGTTTAGTATTTTTGGGTTATTTGTGTTTATTCTGGGAGTGTTAATTATTGGTATGTGATTTCAATTAGATTTTTGACATGTAGTTTCTTATACGAGAAGCCATGCGACTCAACATGTTATATCGGTTATTTGGTTTGCCACACAGACTTAGACTTGAAGAGGAATGATCAGCTTAATTAAGCTGTATAGTGTCACTAGATTAATTAATGTGTAATCTAAAAATGGTAAAATATATTAGCAGAGCTTATAAGTACCTTGAGTGCATGTTATCTTGAAAACTTAAGTAGTTAATTGGACCTAATTTTGTCTCGTGTACTAATATAATATATATAATGGAACTTAATTTTATGCTCGTTTTTTCTTTGGAAATGATACAAAGGGAATAAATTAAAACATTTTTTTAGGATGTGCAATTTAAATTTATGAAATCAGGGTTGTTGATGAACAAGCCGGTGAACATTATGTGCATGCGCGCACTCGTGGCGGGATAACCACACCTCAGTGGACGGCACCGTTGTGTTTAATCCTGCTCATAAGGTCTCAGTGAGCCACGTGGTTGCCTCGCGTGATTGTCGTGTCAAATACACACATGCACATGGTGAGTCGCACAACACCACGCTTGAGTCGTGCTATGATACTGGCAAGAACACCTGGGACTTTGCTCTTGCAAGAAAATTTGAGTTGGGCAATTTGTTAAAGGGGACATACAGCTGTTCTACCAAGTTATTGGGACTCCAGTGGAGTCGTGTATTGGAGACATCTGATGAAACATTCAAGGTGCATGATCTTTTTGCTCGTGCTTTATATTTTTTTAGAACAGTTTTATCACATAAAATTTACACTTGGATCATGTATTGTGATCCAAATTTATACATTGAACTGATGTTTTTGCTCTACACCTCGTGACGCTCACATCACGAGATTAATTCCTTACTGCTTGAGTTGTACTGCATGCATTTTGGTAAAAAAGCTTAATTTCTTTCGCTTAGTTATATGGTGTTTCCTCTTGCAGGTGTCAGCTTCTATTAATATGGCAAAACTAAACAAAGCTCCAAAACTAATGGCCGAGCGCACATGGAATTTTGACTTGTTCGAATCTTTTGGCATGAGTAGTGTTCTGTAGCTTGTAATTAATGTCAATCATATTTGAACAATGAATATTTAATTATATTATTCCCCTCCCTTATTGTTATTTGATCAATGTGAGAGGTTAAAGTCTTAAAGAAATTTTGTTTGATGTTAGCTTAATTTTGTACCTAACAAATCATAAATTTACTAGGCAAGATGAATGTTAGTTTGTATTGGTCAGTTATACTTTAATTTCCTTCTGTGATTATAAACTACGAGATAAGTCCATCTGGTAATCACATAGCAACTAGAATGGTTTTCAGGTGCTACGGAAATCAAATAAATGAGAAATTGTGCGAGGGATGGAACCGATACAAATATAAAAGAAAGATAGAAATTGTGCGAGGGAACCAATACAAATTTCCGGTTTTAAGCTAGGGCGGATGAGTACTTTATATGGAAATAAAGAGTCAAAGGTACATTGCCTTTACTCATGATACGTATGATAATTTTTTGAACGAACCTATCACTTGGAATATTTATATAATAAGATTCAATAATAACTAGTATCATGCCCGTGGGTTGCAACGGAAACATATTATAAGAGAAATTAAGATGATTTGCAATTATTTCGAGAAAGATAATAGAGCTTCTATACAGATATAGATGCTTCTAGTTGCAAACATTATTTTCTCGAAAACCTCCATATACAGGTATTAAGTGGGAGAGAGTACTGCCTATTTGACTGGTACCAGAAATGGTATAGTTTGTATTATTAGTTATTGCAGCAAAAAGCTCTTCTAACTGGCAATTTGAGAAAAATAAATAAATGCTAAAGGCTTTTCATTTGTGGGGAGGTGGTAATTTGATGAATACTTAAAATGAGTGATGTAATGGAAAAATTATACCTTGCATACTCAAATTTTGTATCCATCCAATTGTATTTCTGTAGAGTAGCAACCCCTGTATCAGGAAGTATACAATTCTATGTTGAATGAATGATTGGGAAGGTGAAAACAGCAATATATTTAATTTGACAACCTTTTACTCAGACCTGGGTTCCTCCAACTCCTTTGAATTTCCAGAAATACCCTTGATAATTCCCAAACATCAGTCTGAGCTCTACCTTCACGCATAGTAAAACAACAAGTTTGATTAAACAAAACTCTTGTATTATATATATTGGCTAACTATGCATTTTCTAATTACAAACTGTCTTGGTCCAGTATACAATTCTTCCTCTATTTTTTGTGTGCAATGTACCCATTTATGCTATGAAGGCTTTGATGATAATGCTCTGATTTTGGTTAGACATAATTTGAAAAAATCTATTTTTTGTGTGCAATGTACCCATTATTTTAAGTTGCTAACTTCATAGATGTAATAGAATACATTTCGAAGATGTAAAACGATATATATAAATATTCAATATGCAGCATAAATTGAAATTATAATGCATCGATCGTAAGAATGAAGATGGTTCAAGAGTGGTTGATAAATAATTTTAAAGTTGTTGATATGGTAGAATGTTATGTTTTGTGGTTGGAAATATATTCTAGATTTTTCACGGCAATATGTATAGAAACAAAGAAAGAGAAATAAGGAAATAAAGAAAAAATCGATTTACATTGTGATCCGTATAGAAACGAAGAATAAGTAAGGAAACAAGAAAAAAAAAAAACAGAAGGTGGAGTCTGCTCAATTGAAAAAAACTGGATCTTTGACTTGACATCGGCCTTGTCTCTAGATTTTCTCTTCTTCTTTTTGGTTTCCTTCTCTGGTGATGCATCTTCTCCATTAAAATTAAGACACTTCTTAGCCGATTTCTCTTGCCTTAGTTCCTCGATCAAACCCCCCTCTCCGATCTCGGACCCGTATCCTCCCAGGTACCTGACTCAAGAGAATTGACACGGATGGCCCAGATTTACCCTCAGCCGGTGCCTACTCGGGATGACATAGGGGGTCAGTATTATTTATGCTTTGAGATTCGTGCTAAGTGACTCAACACAATTTTAGACCGTCCGATTCAATTCTCTTGAGTCAGGTGACCTGAGAGGATGTGAATTCCTCCGATCTCTTCCCCTTCCCAAGCTTTATACTCGCCAGGTTTTGGAAACAAAGGACACAAAGGAAACATCAGGCTTGTCCTATTTCATTGGAAACATATATTTATTAATTTTAAGGTTAATAAAAATAAATTGACAATACCTAACTTCATTTTAGAATCACTTATCTTGTATTGTGACAACATAAGTCTCTTGTTTTTCATTTCTAGCAGAAATCTAAAGCACTTCCCTTTTTTTTTAACTTTTCTCCAAACACTCACTAACAAATCCATGTGTGCCACATGCTTACCTCATCTTTAGAAGCACTTTCACTTATATCTGTATTAATTTGGCATCTGCTTCTCAGAACCATTTTCTTTGGTCTCATGAAACTCAGCTAGTCTTTTCACCTTCTAGAGCGCATTCACTGCTTCTGACATGCATAGCTTGATCATCTTTGCCACCCTAATGAAATACAGCTGTGTTGTTCTCATATGAATATTTTACAGTGCAATTTGCATTAGAAGATATAGAGATTTTGTGTTAAAACAAAGTATATGAGAAGGACCCTTCAGCATACCAAATCCAAATCAACATCATCTTTTGTCATATTTCGAGTATCTGATTAGGGGTGTTCATCGGTTCAGTTCGGTTAAAACCGAAATAAAATAGGCAAACCAAAGTTTATTTCGGTTTTCAAAAATAGAACCGAACCGACCAAAGTAAACATAGCAACCGATTAAAACCGAACCAAAGTAAATTTTGGTTTGTTCGGTTAAACCGAACAAACCATTGTTGAGTTGAGATTGTTATAAAATAAGGCATTTACAGCTCACAAACCATTGTACCACTGTACGTCTGTACCACCCATGTACCACTGTACCACTGTACCACACTGTACAGATTAAATTCACAACCGTAGTTCCCAAGTAAATTAATATAAATAAGTTTGAAATATCAAGTGGCCTGTACCAGTCCTGGCAAAGCTGATGTACATAACTCAATTCACCTAAACCAAAACAACTAAATGGCTAAACCTGATGACAGTACAAGGGCCAGATCTAGTTATTCTGATCAACACGACCAACCTGCTAAGCCTTTACTGATTTGGTTGATGGCCCATGACTTGAGTGGGGACCACTTCATCCTTCTGTAGTATACTGCTTGAAGGAGAGCTAGTGACAGTACAAAGATCCATTTGAATCCCATCTGAAAAATAATAAAACTTGAAATTCAGAAATGCAATAAACAAAAATGACCGGTGCTGAACAAGTACTGGCTGTAAACAAATGCAAGGGGGAATAATTTTAATATAATTATAGAAAGATTAGAAAGATTTACAAGTTTTCTCTCTTCCATTTCAGGTTCAGCTGCCCAGGACAGGAAGATCACAACATCTTTGCCCATCTGAAAATTAAACAAAATTAATGTTTAAATTCATTAAATTTCAGAAGAAGCCAGTATACTATTAATCATTTCTACATGTAAAACAACCCATCCTGTATCACACTAGAAACCATGAGAAACATCCTCCATCCCATCAGTTCATGTGTTAGTTTGAAAACCACCCAATTTACCCCTAGTTTATCACCATTATATCTTCAAGAATGAGTGTAAATTCCAAAAGTTAAGGGATACAATGAACAGAGAAAAATTCCTTTACTATACAAAGATACTTATTAAAGTTAATGGTAAAACACATTTTGGTATCGATTTTGTTAGGGGATTATGTTACCTGAGCTTCAGTTGCGGGAACACCATCTTCATACTCAACAGCACCATCAATAAGCATTTTGGGCATAGCAATGGCACCACCAGGGAAATACGGATTGTAGTGGAGTCCTTCACGAATCTATTACATTTCAAACTATTTAATTAGAACACACAAACCAAGCATATCTATCAAACAATCAATTAAAAAAGAAAGAAAGAGGAAACTTATCATATTACATCTGCAACCGAAGTAGACATATCTATGAAAATCAATTAAAACCAAGCTACTATCAAACAATCAATTAAAACCGAAGTAGACATATCTGTAAATATATAATTTTGTGAGTGATTGAATCAGTAGCTCATCAAAGCTACTATTTTAAAAAGGGAAAAAATTAAATGAGGAAAAAGGGAACTATGAGGAATTTAAAAATTGTAAATTCCATCAACTTAGTTAACAAGTAATTAAACAACACAACTTAAAAGTTATCAAGTAATTAAACAGCACAACTTACAAGTAATTAAACAGCACAACTTAGTTAACAAGTAATTAATAAGAAAACAACATTGTATGCTAAATCTTTTAATCCTGGCTCTCTAGCATCTATATATATTTGAACAGCACAACTATTTTCATTCTGAATACCTGAACCACCTCGAAAACCTAATCACAATTTCATCACTACATAAATAGACAACTTAAAAGTTATCAATCATTAAACCGGTACAAGCACAGTCAGAACCAAGGAAGCAAAACCAGAAAAACCGGTACAAGCTAGTGACAGCAAATACGAGCACAACTGCACAAGAAAGAGTTTTTTTTTTAACTAACAGTTTCAGAGCCACTCACCAGTGAGTTCAGCACTCGAGCTGTCACGCGATTGTCTCCTTCTCCTCCTTCCTTTGTAATTGTAGTTCTGATCCTGACATAGAAACAAAAAGTGAGAAAATAGTATTTGCTTTCAGATTTTTTAGTATGAAACTGAATATCCAAATTAAAATACCAAACTCTGACGATCTAGGGTTTAGGGATATGTTAATTTCTTTTTCATAGATGGCTGAACAAGATGAGAAAGAGAGTAGTAGGGATGGGGGATGAGAAAGAGATGAGTTGCTACTTGCTACTGTTAATCTACACTCTCTCAATCGCTACCCAAAATGAAAAGCCACTGTTAATCTACACAAAATCGCCACTGCTGGGGATGAGAAAGAGATGAGATGAGACTCGGACTCCGATTGAGAGAGTAGTTGCTACTTGCTACTTGCTAATTTGACCATTTGACGGATATTTTACAGAGAGAGTAGTTGGCAGTGGGGGATCCGTACCTGTGCTATCAAGCGCAACATCGTGCGGCTGAGTTTCGACGATTTGATGGATCGGGGTGAAGCGACAGGAGCAGGTGTGAGCGCGTTCGCCAATTTGACCAGGGTGAAGGCGCGAAGAGGGGGAGAGATTCAGCGAACAGCGAAGAGGGGGAGAGATTGAGTCGCTGGCCCGCTGCGATTTGGATTTTGAATTTTGGAGAAGTTCGGGGGTCGGGGCTCTGGGCGAAGAGAAGAGGTAGAATCCTTCGGACGGTTCAGATCTAAATAGGTATGTTAGTTGGTCGGTTCGGTTTTTACGGTTCTCTGATACTGTAAACCGAACCAAACATTCAAAACCGAACAGTAATAACATTTATACCGAACCGAACCAAATAAACTGAAAAACCGAACCGTTTGAACCGAATTTTTTCGGTTCGGTTAAAAACCAAATAAACCGGCCCCGATGAACACCCCTATATCTGATGCATCAACAGACCAAGACTCCACACCAACTGAAGAACCAATCTCAGAAGTTTGAAATGAAGAAACATGCCCTTCTTTACTCATGTGGAAATTGCTCCAGCTAGCTTAATTAAAACCGGAAAGGTGGAAGCCAATCCAGAAATGTTGAATAGAAATTTCAAATTTTGGTTGGTTCCCTCGCACAATTTCTTTCATAACCTATCATTCTTTCCTATCCGCTTATTTTTTAACCCTTTTCTTAGTTCCATAGCACATAATTAAAGAATTTAAAACCATTCAGATTACTACTTAATTACTTGAATTTCTCACAATTTATAATTAAAGGAAGGATAACTAATTGTTACTACCGTAATTCTTCTCTACTGAATGTAATGCAATTTCATTCAATAACAGTTAGAAAAAAAAACTAAGAAAATGTAAAACCAAACTGAGCCTTGATCGACCAATTAAGGAGCGAACTGATAACAATTTTAGCTTTTTTACATGATGCATACACCTGAACTAATAACATCTCCAAACCAAACTAAGAAAAACTGACATAAATTAATTCACCATCTATTGCCTATTAAATGACTTGTCAGGAACAAAAGCTAACATCAAACAAAAATTCTCTAACTCCTCACATTTACCGGATAACAATAATAGAAGAAAATAATAATTCATTGTTCAAAGCTAAATCCACTACTGACATTACCAGCTACAGGATCAGAATAAGTAACAAATCCACGAATGCTGACACCTGCAAGAGGAAACACAATCTAAGCTAAAGAAAACTTTTTTACCAAAACATCAGTTCAATATACGTACAACTCAAGCTGTAGAGCAAAAACATCAGTTCAATGTATAAATTTGGATCACAATACATGATCCAAATGTCTTGAGCAATATACAATTTGAGCTTTACAGGGTGGGAGGAATGCTTAACAAACAAAATATTGTGTCACTGAAATCCATATGCCACTGAACTCCAAGTGAACTAGTTGTAATATTAAATTTGGTTTTGACGGTGTGCGCGTCCCATATTTTGTCTATGCGAACCAACTAAATTGAAGGTGTCGTCAAGGGAAATGCCGTGCAGAGTGTCACCCTGCATGAATGAATACTTGAGCCGCCCTTCGTGCGAACCCAATACGTGATGTATGGACATCTTGCGGACCGGGTCAAGGACTCCAGTGACATCCACCGTGGTCCGATTTAATTTGCTACAAATGAGTGCATCAGCTTTAACTGGCCAATGGAAGAGTTCATCATCTTGAACTTTAAACCCTGCATGATCAAAGAGATCAGCACATATTTTCTAGTTAATAATTCAGCTTGTATTAAAAAAATTTATTGTGATTGTACTTACCATCATGCTTGCTTCCAGGCTGAATGTTTCAGCCTTTTCTAAACCCACAGAAGAATTGTCAAGTCTTGGCCCCCTCAAAGTGTAAGTATTATGCACTCCCTCTCATTAATTACTTACTTCCGAAATATAGCTGTTGGAGAATGTGTCAATCACATTAAATTAAACCAACATAATCTCCGCCTCAAAGGGGAAGGGAGGGGAGATAAATTAAAACAACAACGGTGAGTCTGCTTTCTAACAAAATTGGTAGGGAGGAGTTGCAAGCCAGTGATCACATATACACTTGGTGCTCGGCCTATCTTTACTCCCATCAATCTATCTATAAGGTAGTTAATTATTTGATTTCCTCTAACATTTTAGTAAGAAACTATAAAAATATTCTCGAAAACAAATAACTAATTTTTCAATCATTCTCAATCTTGTTAATGATAATCAGTTTCAATTGTATAACAAATAAACTTATATAATAGTTTGGAAGGATTTCAAAATAATAATGAACACATGAATGTTTCATAAAAAATGTATTTTTATTCACACCAATAGTGTTAATACACACAATAAGACAAAAAAGATACATATAAAAATAAACTTGTATAATAGTTTGGAAGGATTTCAAAATAATAATGAACACATGAATGTTTCATAAAAAATGTATTTTTGTTCACACCAATAGTGTTAATACACACAATTTGATAGAAGAGTTCAGGGGGTTGTGTGTAAATTTGATGTGTCAGAAAGTTAAGTAGATCTCTGAATTTTACTTTGAATCCCCTCTGACAAGGTACCAGTAAGCAAAATTGTTCTAGTACCGGCTGGTATTTATACATAGAAAGGTACAGGAAGATTTAATATCAGATTCATATGGAGGATTATAGCTAGCAACAACTGGTTATGCAAGCCAAATAGCCAATATCAATATAGCATGTCTTTCTCAACCAGAACCGGGAGTAAATATTATTAACTACATTTTAGAGAAGGGAGCACAGTTACATAGGGATATCAGATGGTCAAATTAATGGGGAAAGCAAGGCACAAACATTTTCCTTTGAAAAATAAAATGTCATATGATACATAATTGTCATTTTCCTTTGTTATTTTTAGCATGCTACTAGTGTCACACGCACTCATGTTACTTTTCTCTGAAATCGAATTCATTTGAAAAATAAATGTCATATAATGCATAAACATAGCTTAAAACAAGTTACTTAATTATCTGGACAACTGCAAGAGAATAAGAATCTTTTAGGATAAACATTAAATTTTATGTAGTATTTATCTTACCGGGTTTGTACCATGTGATACCGAACCCGGCCGATAAGATATTTTTTGAACTTTTTGCAATATAACCATTGATCAAATGGTTTACAAATCTTTATATTTATTTATAAATTTGATTTTTAGTGTACAAGTTTTCACTAAAATAATATACAAATATAATTATTTGATATATAGCCTTAATATCTGAAAATTATAAATGTTCTAAAAACCAGCAGTTGAACCGGTTGACCTGCCGATCCGACCAGTGAACCGTTGACCCAAAGCTTTACCGGATCAATATTCGGTCCGTTCTAATAACATTGCCGTTGAAAGATTGATATCTACTATTTGAATTTTGAAAATTAAGATATTAATCCGTATTATGAACCAATTAATCGCACTATGCATAATACCATATATATATAGTCTCACTCATATATAGTTTAAACTAACATACTCTTTAACTTAATTTTTTGGTGGTACCATTTGAAATGTTTCACTCAGAGTAAAACGCCTTTTCAGTCAGTGTTTTATCTGATAACAAAACACTTCTCCAAAAAAACATTCGTATTAATATTTGATATTTCTTCAAAATTGTGCGAGCTTTTTAATTTTTTAAATGGTAGAAATAAGAAAAATTCGGTCTTCTTCGACCAGCCGCCTTTCTTAATCCCCACTTTCAAGTTTAAGGCGCGAAATGAGAAATTAAATTATAAAAACTAAATGTGATAAAAAAAATATATAATAAAAGAGGATGGTTCAAATGTGCCTTCATCACAGTTCAACTTTTTAATTTTCTAATAATTAATTTTTGAAAACTTACATGTCAAAATAAAATAATTAGAAGTGATATATAGTACATGTTTCCTCTACATTCACATAAAATTATCATTTTTTGGTTATACTTTTTTTTTAATATAAAAATCAATAAGTTGAAAAATCAACATTCAAAATTAATTTATCCATATCAATGTATTTTTACAATCTCTTAATACCGATCAAGATAAAGTTGAAATGACGTAAACTGTTATACATGCGTATTGCATAGTCATAAAAATGATATATATCAAATTTAACGGTTTTATTTTGATATTCAAATTTTAAATTTTAAAAAACGGAGGCACAATAAAGACAAAAAAGATATAAACATTTTATATAAAAAATCTTAAATATTTTCCTGAATAATACAAAATAAAATCTTTCCTAAACCTTCTACTAATATTGTGAAAATAGAAATATTTTATATAAAAAATCTAAAATATTTTCCTTTATAATACAAAATAAAATCTTCATTAAACCTTCTACTAAAATATTATGAAAATACTTCCTTAAACACCACTCAATAAAACTTTCCTAAACCTTTGAGTCAAATATTATCAAAATACTTTCCTAAGCCGACATTTAAACCACGAGGGGCCGACTTGCATGTATCCTCTCTTCTCTGAAATCTCTCCTTTATAAACGAGGCCGGGAGAGAAGAGAAGAGAGAGAGATAGAAGAGAAAGACTTGTATCCCCTCTTCTCTGAACCCACCTTGGCAGCCAAGTTTTCAAAAAAATAAACTAGGCGGGGAGAGAAGAGAATTAGAGAAGAGAGAGTCACTGCATGCCAAGACTTTTGAGAAAAAAATAAACAGAGAGAAGAGAGAAGAGAGAGAGAGAGAGAGAGAATGAAGGCGACTTCCACGAAGTACTTGGTGTCAGAATCCTCTTTCAGCAAAGCCTTATTCAGTCTCTCAACCGCCGCCAGCGACCTGAGACTCAAGGCCTCCACCACCGAAGCCACCTTCTTAACCGGACCTTCGCTCGAAGGCATCTCTCTCTCTGTTGAGAAGCCCGGCGCCTTCCTCGTCGACGTCAATGTCCACAAGAAAGTAAGTATTTCCTATAATTGGTTTAGTATTTTTGGGTTATTTGTGTTTATTCTGGGAGTGTTAATTATTGGTATGTGATTTCAATTAGATTTTTGACATGTAGTTTCTTATACGAGAAGAAAGAAATGATCACGGTATATTAATTAGTGTGATTAGACCAAAATCCAATATCTGACTACTAGAAGAAAGAAATGAAACTTGAAGAGGAATGATCAGCTTAATTAAGCTGTATATATAGTGTCACTAGATTAATTAATGTGTAATCTAAAAATGGTAAAATATATTAGCTGAGCTTATATGTACCTTGAGTGCATGTTATCTTGAAAAATTAAGTAGTTAATTGGACCTAATTTTGTCTCCTGTACTAATATAATATATATAATGGAACTTAATTTTATGCTCGCTTTTTCTTTGGAAATGATACAAAGGGAACAAATTAAAACATTTTTTTAGGATGTGCAATTTCAATTTATGAAATCGGAGTTGGTGATGAACAAGCCGGTGAACATTATGTGCATGCACTCGTGGCGGGATAACCACACCTCAGTGGACGGCACCGTGGTGTTTAACCCTGCTCATAAGGTCTCAGTGAGCCATGTGGTTGCCTCACGTGATTGTCGTGTCAAATACACATATGCGCATGGTGAGTCGCACAACACCATGCTTGAGTCGTGCTATGATACTGGCAAGAACACCTGGGACTTTGCTCTTGCAAGAAAATTTGAGTTGGGCAATTTGTTAAAGGGGACTTACAGCTGTTCTACCAAGTTATTAGGACTCGAGTGGAGTCGTGTATTGGGGGCATCTGATGAAACATTCAAGGTGCATGATCTTTGTGCTGCTTTATATTTTTTTAGAACAGTTTTATCACATAAAATTTACACTTGGATCTTCTATTGTGATCCAAATTTATACATTGAACTGATGTTTTTGCTCTACAGCTTGTGACGCTCACATCACGAGATTAATTCCTTACTGCTTGAGTTGTACTGCATGCATTTTGGTAAAAAAGCTTAATTCTTTCGCTTAATTATATGGTGTTTAATTCTTCTTGCAGGTGTCAGCTTCTATTAATATGGCAAAACTAAACAAAGCTCCAAAACTAATGGCAGAGCGCACATGGAATTTTGACTTATTAGAATCTTTTGGCATGAGTAGTGTTCTGTAGCTTGTAATTAATGTCAATCATATTTGAACAATGAATATTTAATTATATTATTTCCCTCCCTTATTGTTATTTGATCAATGTGAGAGGTTAAAGTCTTAAAGAAATTTTGTTTGATGTTAGCTTAATTTTGTACCTAACAAATCATAAATTTACTAGGCAAGATGAATGTTAGTTTGTATTGGTCAGTTATACTTTAATTTCCTTCTGTGATTATAAACTACGAGATAAGTCCATCTGGTAATCACATAGCAACTGGAATGGTTTTCAGGTGCTACGGAAATCAAATAAATGAGAAATTGTGCGAGGGAGGGAACCGATACAAATTTCCGGATTGGCTTCCACCTTTCCGGTTTTAAGCTAGGGCGGATGAGTACTTTATATGGAAATAAAGAGTCAAAGGTACATTGCCTTTACTCATGATACGTATGATAATTTTTTGAACGAACCTATCACTTGGAATATTTATAAGATTCAATAATAACTAGTCTCATGCCTGTGGGTTGCAACGGAAACATATTATAAGAGAAATTAAGATGATTTGCAATTATTTCGACTTTCTCAAGCATCTGATAATCAGGGATTATCATAACCGCAATTTCATCCTCCTTATCTACTGGATTTTGATCGCCTAAGCTGAAATTAAGAACAGTCAATGAAATATTTAAAAATATAGTTAAAAATATAGTTGAAATTTTTTAAGTTGAAACTTAAAAATATAGTTGAAATATTTAAAAATATAGTTGAAATATATTTAAAAATATTTAAAAACCTCCATATACAGATATTAAGTGGGAGAGAGTACTGCCTATTTGACTGGTACCAGAAATGGTATAGTTTGTATTATTAGTTTTGCCATTAGTAATTGATATAAGCATACTCAACCTGTTGTAAAAGAATATTCAATGTTGAGGAGTACATTTGGTGTGAGAATTTCCGTTCTCCGTATTGTCACTAATTAAGGACAATAATGAAGGTTTCAAA
The DNA here is from genome assembly GCA_025461045.1 of Carex parvula. Lineage (NCBI taxonomy): Eukaryota > Viridiplantae > Streptophyta > Magnoliopsida > Poales > Cyperaceae > Carex > Carex parvula. The sequence goes on along the minus strand of JAJGRW010000097.1, from coordinate 196,426 downwards.
TCAAACCCTTAGATCGAAGTCTAATCGCTTTCCATTAATTTCAAGATACGAATCAAAGCAAGACATTCAAACTGTTGCATCTATCAGCCAAATCTATAGTACCTAACAACACATTAAAACTTCTGGAGAGGAGTACTTTTCACACATTACATCTTCGGCCAGATCAGGAGATCCAGGTGACAAGGTCAACGAGGCCTGGTCAATGGGACAGTACAACCTATATATCACCATGAGCAAAGTCTCTGTGGAATGCGGCCTGGCCGGCGGGTACTTGAGTTCTTTCGAAATAAAGAAGCAAAAGATTCTTTTCTAACAAACAATTAAAGACCAGTGCATCTTTTAATAAATGACACAATCCTTGATGTCATGTACATTATGGACGCGCCATGGTTAGAGTAGCGGTATGGGAGGAATATGCGAGTGCATTTTGCACATTACTAGCTAGCCACCATTTTTGCTAGTTAAATTGTAATTAGTTGTGTGAGTATGCGATATATGTATGTTATTCCGCTAAATGTACATAGTGCACAGATCGAGGAGTGAGTAGTTAGCAAGCTAGAACCCTTGTAATTAAACTCTTTTTGTTAATATATTTGTTAGCGGCAAATTGCAGTTAACCATAAAAAAAACAAGACATTAAAAGTAAATTACTATATATGTCTATTTTAAATTTATCTAACAAGATATTAAAGGAGACCTGATGCATGCATACAGATGTTGTATAATCAAACATTTAAAAATATGATTCTAAGATGAAAATAAATAATTATTAACAAAATATACCTCAAGAACTTTTAATAACAAAACACATATGTATCGCAATAATTTAATGATGTTGTATATAATTTGAATTTATATACAGAAAGAACTAATCTAACTCATTAACATTTGATTTTTTTTCTCTACAAAATAAAAAACTGACTAATGTTATTAAATTAAAACTGCTCCAAATTCTAATCTTCGACTCCAACTTATACAACATAAAAGATATTAACATTTGTCCAATCAAATCACAAAAAGAAATTTAAAAAGAAAAAGAATATCACAGTACCACGCTTTTTCTTAATTTCTGTCACATGTGCTCTCAAAGTTACTACTAGAGATACATGATGCATGCATAAGGGGTGAAAACTGAGCAGATAATTTCTGTCACAGTTGCGTTTCCTGAACTAGCTAGTGTACTCAAAACACAGTTTCACAGATACGAATTAAAAAAAAAAAAAAGACATACACATAATTGACCAACTCAGTGGGAATTGGGTTGAAACTAAATAATGGGATCAACTTGGATAAGAAAGTTATTTGCACTGACAGAGTCTGTCAACCCGATAAAACCGATTTTTGTCAGAAAAATCATTCAGACACGTAATACGGATCCGACCGATTCCAGCCAAATCGAATTTAAGCAGAAATACATGCATTTGAAGTTGTACTTCTAGAATTTCTCTAACTCTTTAAACAATTGTGTTTAATCAGAAATACTAATATTGATGTCGAAAATCATATTTCTTCCGATCTATATATTTTTCTTGATGGACTAACTAGCTTGTTTTTTGCATGACTGGGACAGATCAAAATTTATTTATAACTGGAGAGAAAAACATAGACGTTAGTTTGTCAATATATTTTTTACCCAAAGGTCTAGTAGCAGAGTTAGTGAAACTTCTAAAAAAGTTACGAAAAAGATAGTGTTGTGAATTTATGATCACAATATTGAAATACTAACACAATTTTTTTGTGAAGCCATTTGAATATATATCATGATATTTGAGATCCAAAGAAGTCACTTTGCATATCCCTAGAAGAACTATATATAATACAAGAGGAGGGATCCACTTACAACAAATTTGAGTTACAACAAAGTTACAACATTCATTTTTTTCATTTTCAAAGTCCAAATCGTCGATCCAACCGTTCAACATGATCTCCACAATAAAATGTACTTGCAGATCAAATTTTACATTTTTTTGAATTTTTTTACTATTTATTAAGTATTTTACAAAAAATAGCCATACTTAGACCATTGAATTTTGTACCCATCTTAATAAATAGTAAAAAAATTCAAAAAAATATAAAATTTGATCTGCAAGTACATTTTATTTAGATGATCATGTTGAACGGTTTGGATCGACGATTTGGACTTTGAAAATGAAAAAAATGAATGTTGTAACTTTGTTGTAACTCAAATTTGTTGTAAGTGGATCCCTCCTCATAATACAAATGGCACTGTATTGGCAGATAATTAATGGATGTATGCATAACTTAATTACTGTTAAAGTATATTTAATGTTGAGAAGTACATTTAGCAATATTGAGTTATTGGTGGAAATCAATAAATAATTGATATATAACGTAAATTCATAATTGATATATAACGTAAATCAATATATATATATTAAATTTATTATTTCAAATTAATTATATTACCATGCTCCATTAAAAAAATAATTTAAGGATAGTGATATCAGTAACGTCTTAACACTTAATTATTTTGGATGGAGTGGCGATCAACTCATTGAACTTGGAGATGACAAATTAGAGTTCATTCATGATTCTAGATAGGAGTTCACTCAAAATTTATTTTTAACACGGAGAACAAATTAGTAATCATATAAAATATTTTATGGAAATAAACAATGTGTTTATGGTCACAAGATTGAAATACTGAAATAATTTTAATATGAGTCCAATTGGATTGCATGATGAATTTCATGTTGCTTTGGGTGTTTGGGTAGTTGGTTCATCTATTTTGCACTTCTTGAGAATGATATATATTTAAAACAAGCAGTCATTATTCACTGCATTTGCAGCTAGCAAATAGAGATATACACTCAATTTACTATAACATAAAATGCGTTAGGAAAAAAGTTTAGCAATCACATTAAGCGCGCTATTGGAGAAAGCCATTAATGTATACAATATGATCAATTCTGAATGCCAGATGGCCAGATTATCATGTTACAGAGCTCTACTAATTGACCTTAATGGTTCAGAATGCAGTCCGGGAGCACAATCGGGCTCTTCACATAATGGTTTTCTCTTTAATTATATGAATTCCAGCATTTTGGTACGGAGCACAATCTAGATTGAGATTTATAATGAAAATTTCATTTAAAATTGGAAATGACAAATTAGATCACTTCATCCAAAATTTTAGACTCGACATTTGTTTAATTTTGTTTTTATTCAGGGCACAGTTTAGTAATCTTTCAATACAGATTATTATTGAAATAAGCAATGTGTGATATGGTCACACAATCGAAGTACTGAAACAATATTTGTATGAGACCAACTGGATATATAGTATGATAAGTTTCACGCGACTTTGGCTGTTTGGGTAGTTGGTTCATCAATTTTACATTTATCGATAGTTATATATATTTAAAACAAACAGTCATTGTATTTTTCAGCGAACTAACGAAGATATGTTCTCAATTTACTATCAAATTATATTCTATTGGAAAAAAATAGTAATTATGTTAAACTATTGGAGAAAACCAATACACAATACGATTCAAATTGAGAAACCCAAATATAATACCATTTACTCAAACAATTTATATTCAAATTAATTAATTGACATTGACCTTAATGGTTCAGGAGGAAGTGGGCACGGTGGAGAACCACATTTGGGGGTCGGAGTCAGCTAGGTTGCATGTGTCACCACGGGCCTTGGCGAGGAAGACGACTGGAGAAACTAAGTAGGTGAAGATGTAGAGGTGGCCCCCGCCCAGGAAGCAATCGAGGCAAGTGATAACAACCCCGCCATTAGGTGATCGAGGCTGCTGCTTCGTGCTTGTGTTGAGCATTAGTGCAGCGCTAGCATGTGTTGCCGGTGTGGGAGATAGGCTTATAGGAGGTGCTGAAGAGGAGAATGTGTCCAGCATGGTGCCGGTGTCATGGCCTGTAGCTCTGATACGGTGGAGAAGAGAACATCATACCATGGTGGGAGTAAAGATAGGCCGAGCACCAAGTGTATATGTGATCACCGGCTTGCAACTCCTCCCTGCCAATTTTGTAAGAAATCAGACCCACCATTGTTGTTTTAATTTATCTCCCCTCCCTCCCTCCCTTCCCTTTGAGGCGGAGATTAGTTTGGCTTAATTTAATGTGATTGACACATTCTCCAGCGGCTATATTCGGAAGCAAGTAATTAGTGAGAGTGAGTGCATTAATGAGGAAGAGATCACGTGTGCAAAGAATAAATTCAATAAAATCTTTTGTAATTAGCTGCTCTTTTGTAATTTGTTTTTCTCAGGGGGTTGTGTGTAAATTTGATGGGAAAATTCAGGGGGTTGTGTGTAAATTTGATGTGTCAGAAAGTTAAGTAGATCTCTAAATTTGATGTGTCAATTTGATGGAAGAGTTCAGGGTTGTGTAAATTTGATGTGTCAGAAAGTTAAGTAGATCTTTAAATTTTACTTTTGAACCCCCTCTGACAAGGTACCAGTAAGCAAAATTGTTCTAGTACCGGCTGGTATTTATACATAGAACGGTACAGCAAGATTTAATATCAGATTCATATGAAAGATTATAGCTAGCAACAATTGGTTATGCAAGCCAATATCAATATAACATGTCTTTCTCAACCAGAGCCAGAAGGGAGTAAATATTATTAACTACAGTTTAGAGAAGGGAGCAAAGTTACAGAGGGATATCAGATAGTCAAATTAATGGAGAAAGCAAGGCACAAACATTTTCCTTCGAAAAAATAAAATGTCATATATTCATAAATGTCATTTTCCTTTGTTATTTTTAGCATGCTATTAGTGTCACACTCATGTTATTTTTCTCTGAAATCGAATTCATTTGAAAAATAATATCATATAATACATAAACATAGCTCAAAACAAGTTACTTAATTATCTGAACAACTGCAAATTAAAGAATAAGAATCTTTTAGGATAAAATTATTTATCTGGACAACTGCAAATGAGAAATTATGCGAGGGAACCGATACAAATATAAAAGAAAGATAGAAATTGTGCGAGGGAACCGATACAAATTTCCGGTTTTAAGCTAGGGCGGATGAGTACTTTATATGGAAATAAAGAGTCAAAGGTACATTGCCTTTACTCATGATACGTATGATAATATTTTGAACGAACCTATCACTTGCAATATTTATAAGATTCAATAATAAATTCATCAATAACCTGATTTTCTGCGACATCCATCAATAATCTAATTTTCTGTGACATACATCAATAACTTGATTTTCTCAATAGTCTCAATGGTCCAGATGCCACAGAAAATCAGGTTATTGATGGATCTGGACCATTGAGACCGATCCATAAACTTGGATCGGACTCATTGAGCCAGATCTTTCTATATTTGTTGAAAATAAGGCACTCTTTCTGTTTCCGTACATCTGTATTTAATAATTTCTATATATAAAAAATTTCCTTTCTATTGGATTTAATTGTTGAAGTTCTAAGAAAACTGAATTCATTTCTGTGATTCCAAACACTCCAACACAGTGCACTCATCATGAGTACAAATGTTTGTTGTGACACCTTAGGTAGTGAAAAAGCAAACTCTAAAAATCCTGAATACTATTCACAATTTTTAAACCAAGAGTTAGAACCAAGAGGAATAGAGAGATCGCGAGCGTGAAGCATGACAGTGCATAGGTCGTACGACACACAAAGAGGTAAGGACGGAGGGGACATGAGAGTCGGTAAAGTCGTCAAAGCGGACAGAGGAGTAAAGAAAACATAAAAGAAAATATGACGGCAGTCCATACAAAACTTGGTCTCAGAATCCTTAACTTTCCCTAAAATGTGTTGAATTATCCCCTCAAAATTAACCCTATCCATAGATTGTATTTTACTGATAATAGCTAATTCGGTGTAGGGGAAAACAAAAATTCAAACCAAATTGTCATTTCGGTTTTTACGGTTTTTCTAAAAAACGAGATAATCAAGTTGTTTTTTTTTTAAATTAATTATTTAAATTATGGTTTTTAAAAAAAATTCTGAAACATGACAGTGCGTAGGTCGTACGCCTAAGGGCCTTTCTCTAAACAAAAAGACAGTGCGTAGGTCGTACGACACACAAAGAGGTAAGGACGGAGGGGACATGAGAGTCGGCAAAGTCGTCAAAGCGGACAGGTTAAAGAAAACATAAAAATTTCGCTTTTAAAATTTGACACACTCTCTCTTCTCGTATTGGAGTAATTGCACCTCTCTCCCCATCTACTGTAATGCAGTCGCGGGATAATTTCAAAAACCCAGATAGTGTAATTCGTGTGAGCCTCCCGCCGGGAGACGCAATGTGCTTCTTCTCTCTCTCTCTTGCGCTCTTTCGAGCTCTAGAAAGTGGCTTCTTCTCTCGTTCCTTCTCTTTTACCATGTCTATTTCTCCTCCTGTGTCAACCAAGAAGGTCTATCTCTGCTGGAGGCCAAGCGCGGTCTCGTCGACACGGCAAACTCTCTCGCAGAATGGAAAGAAGGAGACCCGACGCCGTGTAATTGGACCGGTGTCTCCTGCATCGGCCCCACTGTCACCTCTCTTGACCTGACAAACCTCAGCCTGTTGGGACCCTTCCCTTCGTCTCTGTGCAACCTTCCCAAACTCACCTTCCTCTCTCTGTCTTTGAACTACATAAACTCCTCTCTAAATGGGTCGTCTCTTCAGCTCTGCCAATCCCTCACGCACCTGGACCTCTCTCAAAATTTTCTTGTCGGGCCGTTGCCGGATGCTCTCGATGAGTTGCCATCTCTAGTCCATTTAGATCTTTCGGGGAATGATTTCTCGGGCCTGATACCTCTTTCATTTGGCAAATTCCCGAAGATTGAACGGCTCTCTTTAGTTGGCAATCTTCTCAACGGTACCGTCCCGGCATTTCTCGGTGACCTCTCGACACTCCAGCAGTTGAATCTTTCATACAACCCATTCGCACGGGGACCCGTCCCGTCTTCTCTATCCAACCTCTCTTCTTTGAAAGTGCTATGGCTAGCAGGCTGCAACTTGAATGGCCCGATACCTCCTTCTCTCTGTCTTTTGACTAAACTTACCGATTTCGACCTCTCAACGAATCATCTAACCGGTGCGATTCCCGCTACTCTCTCTGGACTTTCAAGTGTGGTTCAAATTGAGCTGTATAACAATTCACTTACTGGGTCCATTCCCTTGGGTCTCTCGAGGCTCACCTCACTTCGCCAGATGGATCTCTCCATGAACCAGCTCGAAGGACCTCTACCTGCTGACATTTTTGACATACCTTTTCTAGAAAGCCTTCACATTTACTCGAGCAGGTTAACCGGTCTGGTACCGTCAGGTGTTGCTAAATCCACTTCTCTCGTCGAGCTCGCACTTTTTTCAAATCAACTAAATGGGACCCTCCCGGCAGACTTTGGCAAAAATGCACCTTTGGTGTTGCTCGACTTGTCAGACAATTTTCTTACCGGTGAAATCCCGGCAAGCATATGTGACAGTGGCATGTTAGAGGAACTGCTCTTGATCAATAACATGTTCACTGGACCGTTGCCACAAGGCCTTGCCAAGTGTAGCAGATTGACACGTGTCAGGCTGAAACACAACAAGTTAACCGGTGAAGTACCTGCGGGGCTGTGGGGCCTGCCTCATCTCTATCTCCTTGAGTTAACTAACAACTCTCTAACTGGCAAGATTTCACCGGTCATTTCGAGTGCTGCCAACCTCTCTGAGCTAGTGATCTCTGACAATGAATTCACTGGAACCATCCCTTCTGAAATTGGTATGTTGTCAAAACTTTATGAAATTTCTGCTGGTAATAATAGGCTAAGTGGGCTCCTACCATCTACACTTGGCAACCTGGCTGAGCTCGTTCAATTAAACCTGGATAACAATTCCTTCTCGGGTGAATTGCTTCGAGGTATTAAATCGTGGGTTAAACTAAGTGAACTCAATTTGGCAAACAATGATTTCATCGGAGAGATTCCACCCGACCTTGGTGCTTTACCGGTGCTCAATTACCTCGATCTATCAGGTAATCTCTTAACAGGCCAGATACCAACTAGTATCACTTGAAATTGATCGAACCTATCCCCAAGATTTTTTTTTTTTAATTCTTGACGGTGGCTGTGTCAAGTGTCAGAAGAAACTTTTTTAGTTCTATCTTTATTCCATAAGATAGAATAAATAAATAAAATATTAATTACAAAATTACAAAAAAATTACATAGTAAAAGACTATGTAAGAATATAAAAATTTACATAGAATTTAAGAAACTATCAAGTAATTAGTTTATTCGGGATACTATATCGAAATAGATTGAACATCAATAGAACTTCGCAGCTAAGGGACCAGTGCAAAGATATCAATAACACCAAACTTTATCCAAACTGGATATCAAAAATTGTTATGTTTTTTAAGATTTGCAAATTTATCCAAAACAAGGCAACAATGCAAAATTACAAGGCCCCACTATATTTCCAATATGATGCTTACCTTGATTGGCACACCTAACATCTTTAAACCAAAATTTGAGCTTTTCAATTGACCACATACACCTGAACTAATAACACCTCTAAAAAAACCGAGAAAACAAACACAAAATAAACTGACCTTCACTGCCTCTTGGCTAGTAAATGACTTATTAGGTACAAAAGCTAACAACAAAAAGTATTTCTTCAACCTATCATATTTGATCAGATAACAACAAGAGAGGGAAACAATAATTCCTTGTTCAAAATAGACCAGCGACATTACAAGTTACAATTCTCCTGCGACATATCAGAATAAGTCATAATTCCAAACACGCTCAGCCATTAGCTTCGGAGATTTCTTTTCTTCTGCCATATTAACAGAAGCCGACACCTACAAGAGGAAACACAACATAAGCTAAAGAAAGCTTCTTGACCAAAACTTCAGATCAACTGTATAATTCATGGAGTAATTAATCCCATGATATGAGCAACACAAGCTTAGAGCAATAGCTCGGTCTTGGATTTTTAGCTTGCACCAAAAAGACAAGTTACTCGTACATAGTAAGCACAAATGATGGTCAGATTATATTTTTTCAACACAAACAACAGAAAATATTAGTTTAGACAAAAAAGGTGCATAGTGTCGAATACTGACTATTTTGTCCATTAAGCATTTGTTTCCTATTAAGCTCAACTGACTATTTGCTCAATACACTCAGATCACACATTCAACTCCAAATTTGTAGCAAGTAGCCAAGGAGGAACTACCCATGGAGATATGTTTTGCATATGTAAGGTACCAATGACAGTTTCAATATGCATTTTATGTGATGAAATGTTTTAAACAACAGAAAATATTAGTTCAGAGTAATGGAAAAGTGCATAATGTTTAATACTGACAATTTTGTCTATTAAGCATTTATTTCCCCCTTGTTTAAGCTCAAATTGAATATTGCTAAAGACACTTGGATCATATACTCTGCTTGAAATTATAGGAATTACCACAAAAATAGTTCACTTGTAAAGGCACCAACCATAAGTTTTCAGTGTACGTTTTTGTGTGATAAAACTGTCCTAAACCATTGCAACAGAAAATACATTAGGTCAGCATGATGGAGAAAATGTTGAATACTGACAACTTTGTTCATCAAGCATTTATATATTATTTCCCATCTAAAGCTCAAATATAATATTGCTCAAGACACTCTGATAGTAAGTTCCACTCCAAATTATAGAAACTAGCAAGTAGCAACAAAGAGAAGGGTCCAGATCCCCTAAAGTAACTCAAAATTTGAGTACGGATCAGGACCGTCTAATCAGAATCCGAGCTAATCCGACCCGAGGTAGAAATGCACTAATATTTGTGCAGATTATGATCAGACGGTCCGGGTCCACACTCAAATTTTGGGTTACTTTGGGAGATCTGAATTCCGAAGAGAATGTGGTTGGCTTAATAGAATGCCAGGGTGTCATTTGCAAATACAACCCAAGAAAATTCTGTGCCATCTCCCAGTACGATAAATGTTAGATGTAACAAACAAATACAATTAAAAGTTGAGTATAAATAAGGAGATCAAAGAGTAAAAATATAAAGCAACAAAAGATCACCTTGAATGTTCCATCAGTCTTGGAAGCGCGGCTCCACTCGAGTCCCAACAACTGGCTCGAGCAGTTGTAAGTCCCCTTGACCGCATTGCCGCCTTCAAGTTTTCTTGTCAAGGCAAAGTCCCAAGTGTCCTTGCCAGTGTCATAGCAAGGCTCAAACACAGTGTTGCGCAACTCACCATGCGCATATGTGTACTTGACACGACACGCACGTGAGCCAACCGGGTGGCTCACTAAGACCTTGTTGGCAGGGTCAAACACCGTGGTGCAGTCAATTGTGGTGCGGTTGTCCCCCCATGAGTGCATGTACATAATATTCATTGGCTTGTTCATCACCAATGCCATGTTCATGAATTGAAACCGCACATCCTAAGATGTTCAAGTAAATAAAAACATCAAATTGATTACTTTGCACTAGAGGACAGATTATTTTAAGGACATAATTAAATGCATCACTTTTTGAGCTAATCTCGATAATGTGTACACTGTTTATTTATCCTAATAAGCCAAACATGCAAAATAACAAAATGTTTTGTTTCCTTTACATCATTCCCAAAAGCAAGCATAAATATTCCATGAGTACATAAAATGAACTTGATAATTTTCATTTTTCCATTTTTAGCAGTAAAAGGTTGAACTTCTTTTTCCAAATAACACTGGAGGTATTTATAAGCTCGGATAATTATACCATATTTACATTACACAATCTAGTCGCGCTATACTGCTTAGCTAATTCCTCTACATGGCAAACCAAAATAACATGTTGAGTCACATGGTTAATTACAGGATTAGAATCGTAGAAACAAAACTTTGCTAAAACCTACAAATTTACCCTGGAAACAAACAAATTATGAAAATTATGCACTTTTTCAATGTCAATTTTGACCTGCACTTCCAAGTTCTACCATTTCAACAGTCAAGATTAGACCAGGGAAGCTCTTTACAGTCTAATCACACTAAAATAACATGATAATTTCTTTATTCTCGTATAAACAGCTACATATCAAAAATGTAATTGAAATCACAAATACTAACACTCCAAGGAATTCCCAGAATATAAACCCAAAATTACAGAACCAATTAGAGGAAACCCCTCTCTGATGCTTACTTTCTTAGGGACATTGACGTCGACGATGAAGGCACCGGGCTTCTCAACGGCGAGAGAGATACCTTCGAGCGAAGGTCCGGGTGAGAAGGTAGCGTTGGTGGCGGTGGCCTTAAATCTCAGATCACCGGCGGCGGCCGAGAGAGTGAATAAGCTGGTGCCGAGAGAAGCCTTCTCCGACACCTCGTACTTCCCCTTGATAGTCGCCTTCATTTTCTCTCTCTCTTCTCTCCTAGCCTCGTTTGTCAAAGCCTCCAAGGAGAGCATCGAGAGAAGAGGGATAGAAGTCAGGTGTACTTGGGGAGTGGGGATTAAAAAAGGCGGCTGGTCCAAGCGGGCTGCGGGCACTACCTCGGCTCTTGGGATAATGACGGGCTGTTTAATTAGACCCGGTAACCCTGTTACACATCCGGATCCGCATCAAACTCAATTCGTCATTGGCAATTTTGTGAACCTTTTTAAATGCAACATCATCATCATGCTTTCATGCTTTCATAGTTTGGTTTGGAATTTTTGAACTGTGTTTCATAATTCAACGATTAAAAGAAAGAAAAGAAAGGAAATGAGATTGATGTCGTAATCGGATTTAACCAAGAAGTTTACGATCTGAACGAGTCGCACATACACCCTAGCACATGTACATCCTTTAAGAGCCAAGTCAAAGATAGCCACGGTGAGTTGACTTGCTCATTAACTTAATAAGTTAATTATGAGTTGGAGGTAACTCGCTTAAACTCGACTCATTTACAGCTCTAACTGCACAGTTATTTTTTAGTTTGTTAAAAAAATTCAAATTGTTAAAACAAATCACATCAATTTTTGAATTGAAGTTCATTGGAGCGACTCTACCACTTTAAAAAAAATAACTCTTGCCAGATCTCTCAGACCGAAATATTTCCGACAACTAATTGATTTGAGTTTTTCATTTTGCTCCAATCAAAAGTTAATTATACGAGTATAAAAGTTTAGAATTAAATTAAATTACATTAATTTCAATTTGATGCTTAACAACTAATTTTAATTTCTTTTTTATTTTGCTAATGCAGATGCTCTGATTTTATTGGTTGTTTACTAATGAAGGCGCATTTCCAGTTGGCATTCGAAAAGGGATCCGTTTATACTTTCATTTGTATAATGAGCCTATGAGAGATGAGGTGGTTGCCGATTCACATTTCTCAAAAAAAAAAAAAAAAAATTATCTCTTTTATCCTTGTTTTATAATAAATCTTTTCTCTGACTAATGTGGGATTTAAACGTTTGAATTGACTTTTATAAGTCTTTTAGTTTGAATTTTTGAAGGTTTGGAATTTGGAGTTATTTGGTTGTTCAAGGCGTTGAATAAGGCGAATTTGGGCCGAGTTTAAATAGGTTAATTTGGACCTAAATGTTATGGGGATTAAGTTTAATTTATATCAAAAGAAATTTCGGCCCAATTAGTTCCAATTGAAGGAACTCTATTGGATTCCCAACTCTAGGCCCACAAGGCCCACGTACGGGATTAGCACGTTTTTTTCATTTATTTTATTTACTTGTTAAATTAGTAGCAACATATATGTTTCTTAAACTGATATTTTCATCTTTCAAGTGTTCACTTTATTGTTCAATTTCAGATGTATACAGTATTTCTTTAGATAGATAAAAGATAAATACCAGTAATTATCTGCATATCTAAAAATAAATAGTAATAAAGTTCTTGTATAATATTCATGAGTACATTTTTTCATATGAAGATAATATGAAACGGTTTGAATCGACTCCTTGAACTTCAAAAACAAAATATAAATTCATAACACAGACCATTTTATAATATTACATATCATCATAACCCTCATTCTAGAGTCTAGCTACTATAACACTAGTGTCATTCCAAACTAAATAACACCACATCTTAAACCATTGAATCTACTTTAATATTCGTGTACAAAATAGGGCTGGAATGACACTAGTGTCTTGCACGAATATTAAAGTAGATCCAATGGTTTAAGATGTGGTGTTATTTAGTTTGAAATGACACTAGTGTTATAGTAGCCGGACTCCTCATTCTAGAATATTACACTTGAACAAATTAAAGACGAGAAAACTCTTGAACAATTGCTTTCCCTCGATAACCCTTTTTTCAACAGAAAAAGTAGCAAAATCAGATAAGCAGAGAAAACCAGGCATCAAGATACCCATAAAACAGGGATTCAAATCAACTGAAATCCGAGATACATGAATAGTATTCCTGAAATTCCAAATCCAGCCGTTCAACTTTTTCTGTGCACGCATCTCAAAACAGCTAGTTTTTCTGTGCACGAATCTCGAAACAGTTCAACAGCTGGATTCTGGATTTCAGGGATTTCAGCGTTACTGTTCATGATTTGGGATTTCAGCAGATTTGGATCCATAAAACAGATCTTGATCCACTAAAAGCTATTGTTCATAATATTTTATACACAAGCACTTTAATAGTAACGCCGTACAAATTCCTCCATGCTGCAAAATTATAGATCTTATTCACAAGTACCTATAAGCCAAAACCTCTGATAAACAAACTTGAAAATATTGTAGATAAAAGATGGAGGCGTATCTAGAATGGTGTCTGGCACAGGGGGCAAGTTGATTTGTGGGAAGTAGAAAACCACTTGTACAAGCATGCCGAGTGGAACTTGTGCTTGCATGTCTTGCACGCCAGTCTAGGAAGGCTATGATTGGTCGTATGGATAATGCTGTAGCAAATCGGACACTCCTCCACCCCTTCAAATTCCTTGTCGAAATTAGTCTTCCATACACGTATTGCCTCTGCTATTGCTCCATTCTACAGCAAGTCAACAATTAATTAGATACCATCCCGAACAGAAACATGATTTTAGAATAAGACCTTTGCACCTAAGGCGGCCCCAACAATTTCTCACATTTCCATCATTCCATAATTTTTGAAGAATTTCGCAAATTAAAACATCCAACTGCTAAGTTGTGGTGGTGAGAAAGCAGCATATTTCAAAAGAAACAAATGTTTTTCCCTAACTCTAAGTCTACTTTAACCTAGATGGAAAGAATGGATTGACCCAAGTTTATAAGAACCACTTATGAAGTTCGGTTGTTGAATATTAAAAATAACAGTCAGTTGCAAACTTCAAAATATGGTACTTTATTGTTCTTTTGGGTCATACCTCCCAAAATATACAAATCTGCGTTTTACCAGTTTTGGGGATATAGAGATATACAGTAGCCCTTTTCTTCAATTGAACCTTCTTATATATAATAATTATTTAAGACCCACATAATAGTATCAAGTTTACTACAGACCCACATGAAATAATTAAGTACAGAAACAATTTACAATGGCAAGATCGATATGTTGTGTTTATTAGCATAGTTGGTATTATATTCATAATCAATAGAACTTGAATCATGAAAAATGCTTATTTAGAAGACATGCCCATCTTAAACCTTAGTCTGTTGCCATTTGAAAATAACTGACAACATGTTGGTCTCACTTGCAAGTACAGTAAAAAATTTGGCTTAACATGCAAACAAGGATACTAGGAATACCTACGAATCATAACATACACTACTGATGAAATTGGATTGAAAGAATAACCTGATTACGGATAAATGCTGTCAAAGATAGCAACCACTTCCGCTTCTTTACTTCACTTATCCCGAGACTTCTTGCGCACTCCACATCAGCATGGCGTAACGGGTACGAGGCAGGGAGGCGGATCACAAGATCCATACCTGCTTCCTCCTTTTTGTATGTTGCAACAATTTCATTTGCAGATCGGCTTACACTAGCCGAGAAGTTCTCATCCGCAATTACAGTGTCCTTCACCTGTATTGTTTTGCATGTGAAATGTTAGAAAGACAAAGAAGAAATATTGTAAAGTGGGACAGGTTAAAAGGATCAAAACATGATATCAGGGGACATTGGCAAGCAAAGGGGTCTTCTGCTAAAGCTTGAAAACATGGGGGACATAAGAAATTTCAAGACATGTTAGGAATGTATCTGAAATTGCTTAAATAAAACCTGGATACCTGAGACAATTCATCTGAAACTAGAGAAGGGCTACACCAAGTCTTAGTATAGGACTCAATAGCCATGCAAAGAGATCGATCTCTCAAGCTAGTAAACCAGCCATGCACGTATGACGGCAAAAGGCGCACCATCATTCCATATAAACCTCCCGCAAGAGACGCCATCTGCTCTGTCCCTATCGGCCAGAGCGATTCTATGAACAATGACACAGAGCAGTTTACTATAGCAAGCTTAGAAGCATTGGCCGCATTGGAAGCCTCTGGTAAAAGATTGGTGGTATCTTTGTCCTTTCTTTTCGGGATTGGGTTGGTGCTTAGAGGTATGTGTTGAAACAGGCATACAATTATCTCCGGGTTGATATTGTCTTGTATGAATTGAATTATCTTTTCTCTGGTTGGGGCAGAAGCTGGCAGGGTTTGCAGGTAATTCAGTAATAACCCCCAAGCAATGAACACTTTCACCTGATTAAGGGGATAGAAAATATTTCAGTTACCAATACACGAAAGCATAATAAACAAACATGAAATGAAATAATTATGATGAACTTTCCAGGTTCGCATTTTTAAGCAAAAGTGATGTTTCCAGACTAGAAAGAAATGTTTTCACAAAACAAAGCAGAGAATAAAAGAAAACTGTTGCCTTTTCAGAAGGAACTAAGTTAAGCCTTTCCAGAAGGCAAATAACGATTCATTGTTAAACAGAAATCAGCAAGTAAAAGCTTTCTAGAGAAATCAGCAACTAACTAAAAACACCAGTAAAATTTAAGTCGGTCAAAAAGGAAATCTTTGGTTGTAGTAAAGGTAATTAATACAATTTCTTACCCTTTTTAGTTCCAACAAATCCATCTCTAACAGCTGATCAGTTGGCACTAGGATCAAAGAGTGGATCTCATCTCTTAAGCACAAATCCCCATCCAAATCAGAGTGGTCAACACTTTCTTTAACAATCGAAACCTGACAAACCGGCTCTGACGCAAGCACATTGTAGGCCGCAAGCTGCAAATAATGTACCGGCCGGGATGAGAAAAGAAGGGAGTGCAATGCATCAACTGAACCCTTGCTAAGACCCCACAAATCCATTGCTTCAACAGCTGATTTTCTAACCTCCAGAGTCGAGTTGTTAACAAATGAAGCCACTAGGCCCCAAAACTGCAAATAAGAAAACCGGCTTGAGGCTACAATTTCCGATGCCTCTTCACTTATTGATTTTGCAACTGATTCCATTGATCCAGTAGAAAGAAATAGCCTTAAAATATTTTCCATCATTCGGTTTTTCATCTCATTTTCCCATTTTTCTTGAACCTCATTATTTTCAGAAATTACACAAATAATTGTCAAACCAACACTTGCAGTCTCTATCGTTACCCGATCTAAATTCTGAATTATTGCTTTGAGTTTTTCCAAATTTGTCTCTGAGTTGTCAACTCTTTCAGCTGTTTCCTCCATTAGTAAAACACATGATTGAATCCATTTGTTTAGGCGATTAAACACAACCCTCCAGTCATTTTCTTCAATCTCATGCCAGCAATAAGCAACTATAACTGCAGTTAGTTTTGATTCTATTATTTGCATCAGATTAGAGGAGACAATCCCGCTACCACTTCTTTGGTATTTCCGAAATAAACTAACCAACAGAGATTTCTCTTCATGGCCAACCTCTCTTCCGGTATTAACTCTGAATGTACCATTTCCTTCTATAATTGTCAGGGGATAACAAGAGAGAACAACTTGGATCCAATCTTCAAAATCTACCATTACAACAAAAGTGTAAATATAAGATCCTCAAAAGAAAGGAAAATGAAATTCTACAAGGTCAACAGATATACTCCAAAAAGTTTATGGGTGTTGCATATGAACGGGGAAAAAAAAATCATAGTTATCTGGCATAGAAAGGATAACTTGCTAAGCTGTAAAACTACATTGAAAGGATTGAACATTAAGTTACCTTCTTTCGAAGATTGGTCTGACAAAGAAGATATACATGTATGTTGCCAACCCAATAAACTTCGATCAATTACATTATCATTTCCATGGTCAGAATCCAACTTTTCGCAGAGAGGTTGAATTATAGCACCCATGACATAAGGAAGAACTCTCAGATGAGCCCGGTTTCTAACCGTTGCATTAATAAGCATGTCCTTCACAGATTTGAAAAACACAGACACATCACTTTTCCGATGGGTGTTACCCTTTGCACTTAAAACTAGGAGAACAGTTACCAAAGCACGCAAGAATGTCTCCTGAATCTTATTGACTTCTTGATCTGAGGGAAACCAAGAGTTGAAAAGTATCCAAGAGCTGTTATTGAACTCATATCCATGTAAAACTGCACCTTCAAGTAATATCTTGGCTATGGAGGGCAGGAAGGACCTTTCCTCTTTGGTGTATTCAATCAGAGAAGGCAAGAATGAATGTTGAGCACTACCGCCTTGCCATTTCCATGTGCATAGTATCTCAGCAGCAAGCCATTCCCTGGTGAGAGAGGAAGAGGGAGATTTGGGAATTTCACCACCAATCACCTTGCTAAACCCAAGGCATGAAATGAGCTTGTTGACGAAGGCAATGAAATTTTGATGAGTTTTCTGCATCAATACAGAAAAAACAGAGTTTCATCAAGTTAATACAAGGAATTGACCTGACAAATACAGTATTCAGCTAGTATAAAGAATAGGTGAAGAGGGGATTAAACAAACCAGAGAGTAACTTTAAGTGGTAACTTTAACATAAATACTTCCTATATATTTTAAGAATATGCAATGACATGTCTTGGCTTTTAGAACCATTGATAAGATTCTGATGTTTTGATGATAGATCTGTTGAAATAATTTTTGCTTAAAACAGTTTAACCCAGCTTCATCCATGAAATACAAACTTAACACAAAAAATAGCTAAATCCATAAACAGAGGATAGTTATCCTGGTAGAGAACATAATCAAGGCTAGCAATTGTGTACATCAAAAATTAATTACTTACGGGAATATCTTCCATGCTAGCTCGATCGATAATCACAAAGCAAGATCTTGATTCTCCTTGGTTATCCAGCCCAACCCAAATAGGCCAAGAGGACAAAGACTTTTCTTCTGACAGTAACTGGTCAAGGAGGGCCTGCAACTCAGTGTCATTTTGACACAGAGTTGAAGCCAAATCCATCACCCATTGAGCATAGAAATCCAGCATTTCCTCAGTAATTGGTCCGGTTGTGTTAAAAAACACAAACCTAATAACCTTAACCAGGATAGTCCCAACAGCAGCCCGAATAGATGGGTCCAGATCAGCCCAAAATCCTGTTCCAACACCTTGGAGAAAACCATGTACCATCTTCCCAAGGTTCAGTTCAGATGGGGACTCAATGTCAGTGTTGTTTCCATGCATGTTATATTCCCAACTGTAAGAAAACAAGGCAGCCAAAATAGCTACGAGTGTTTTCTCCTCAGATAGCGAGGTGAAATGATGCAAGCTTCTCTTGATAACTTCGAAAGCAAAACAAGCAGCTTCATACGAGCCCTTGGGAACATTTGGTGTTTGGTACTTGCTATCATCCAAGGACATGAGCTGGAAGCAAGAAAACCGTGCCCAGTCGAGATGTGAAATAGCTAGCGGGTACACAAATTTTGTCAAAATTCCATGAAGAACATTCTTCAATGCTTCTTTTGAGATGAAACATGCTTGGTCAGCTTTGACTGAGCCTCCAAGTGCAGTACTGCAAGAGTTACAGATCTTTGTAAGCACAACTAATACAGTTAGTTCAACATAATAACACAATAAAACATAGCTCACATCAAATAATGTGATGAAATAAATTAGAATATTTATAGGTTTTACATACTCCGAAGGCTATCCACAATTATCTGTTACAGCAAATAACTTTCTTTACATACAAGCAGATAACCAAAATTTAAATACAGTTTCTTAGGAAAATAGGGCAAATTCTCTTAAAGCTCAAGAAATTAAAATCCAGGGATTAAGGTATGTTGAGCAAATATATTGCCAGGGTTCTTCCAAGAAATAAGAAAAATAAACAAGAACAAAAATAAAATAAAAGTTAAGTTTCAGGTTTGGAGCCATACCATGAACTCACTGGAATGTTTACTTCACAAATCTGAAAAAAAAAGATTGCATACCACAAGAAGCTAGCTTCTAAAGCTCCAGAGGAAGGACCGGTTGCAACTGCAACTGTGGCAGAATCCAACAAGTTATGATGCCAGTGCTCAGGGAGACACCCCTTTCTTTTCAATTTTCCAATATTGCCCTCAATTTTCTCCAGAAGAATCACAAGTACTTCCAATTGGTCAATGTTTACTGAACTATGACCTTTAGTCAAGAAAGTGAGGATTGAACACCACTGCTCAGAGAAACACACCTCTTGCATTAAACTGATCAGAAAATCAAGTTTTGCACCAGAAGTGAAGGTATTACTGCCTAAACACCAAGGGACAAGATCATCCTTGAATGCCTGAAGAAAGAATTTCAGCTTCTCATGCTCATCGCCTTTGGCAGATTTGTCAGAAAGTTCTGAGAATAACTCTACTGGCCCAAAAGTCTCAGCTAAGGTAGATAGAAGGCTGACAAGACAAGCATTATTCTGCAGAGAAGTAATCATACTGTTATCATCTGATCTTAGAAAAACAGAAAGTTGTTTCAAACTGAGGGTCAGAAAACATCCACATTCCACAAAATATATAACAATTAGCCTATGTTAATATTTGAATTTTTGTTTTGTCTTGAGCATTCTGTTTACATCCTCATTTAAACCCCATGTACAACGTATGACCCCCCATAAGTACAGAAAGAGAAGGTAAAATGAAGAAAACAAAAACACAATCAGACACAGTACGTGTACTCCAAACAAATGATGATTGAGATATAATAATAGAGCTTACTGATGATCTGATAACGGGGAAAGCATCTTTAACTAATGGCCTCGCCAGAGAGTCCAACGGCCAGGTTTTTCCCTTATGCAACACAAGGTCATCAAGCAAAACAAAGAATTTTGAAATTTGCTCCATGCGCATGTTAAATATTTTGGATTTGTCCCCTTCTTGAATAATTTCCATGCATTCTCTCTGAATTGATGAGCAGAAGGCATTGAACAGTTTTTGATCTGCCAGATCAAAGAGGTCTGACAGTATTTCGATTATGCCTTTACCCAGCTTTTCGAGATAATCATCTAAAGCCTTTGAAGTTTGCTCTGGTTTCTTAACTAATGAAGTGCTGTCCAAGAGAAGGTAATCATGCAAAAGGAGCTTTAGGAGAATTTCATCTAAGATTTTGGTAGGAAGGTCGCTTGATGTGCCTTCTGCACAGTATCTGGAGACAGGAAAAATTTAAGAATTGACAAGTCCTAGTAAAAAAATAAAAAGGAACAAGCCTCCAGTATAAAATATCATTTATACTGTTCTGAAACATAAATGTAATTATAGTAATACAAACTGCTACAAAACTAAAAAAAAATCCTTTGTGCTCTCCATTGTTGATTTACTTCAATATCCAAACTAATTGTGCTTGTTCAATGTTCATTTGTACATAAGTGGGGATGAAGAGGGGAATTCAGCACTTGTGTAGAGGTCTGGAGACGAGCTTAAGGGCAAATGCTTCTTTTGCAGGGGAATATATAAATTGTGTTTTGTAAGGGCAAAACCTGGCATTCTAAAAACAAAAAATGGACCTGCTTATTTATACTATGCATTACCTTGAATTATTGTGCAGCACAGAAAGAAGGCATTGTTTATAGGAACTGAAAAATACACTTCTCTCCTGAGCTGAAGACCTTGATGGAATTCCTCCCAGCCCAAAAATTTCTTAAAAAATCCAAAACAAACTTCTCCATATTCACTGCTTTAACAGGTATAGAATCAAAGAACTTCACCAGAGCTGGGTACGAAATCTCCTGTGACCCGTAACAACCATTTCGCAAAAAGGTCCATAGGCGAGCCAAAACAACCTTCTCTATATTACAATTAAACCAACCTTCTTCAAACTTAGAGAAAAGGATAACCATCTCCCACATGGACGAGTGGCAAAATGGGTCCTTCTCTTGAAATGAACCGAGTATGGCAGGAGACACAATCTTCATGCTTCCTTCATTAAATACAGAGGGTATGTGCTTTATGTAACTCGTCAGGAGGGAATAAGCGGCTGACCGTATGGCTGGTTCTTTAGACTTAAAAAAATCTAGAAAAAAATTGTGCAAGGGAAATAGGGTTTCAGCTGATGATATGATTGTAGTTTTAACTTTAGAGAGTCCTTTCTGTTCTTCATCCTTGAGGTTTTCAAGATTCCTTTGTAGTTCTAAACCTAATAATATATCTATGAGTGTGGCTATTGCTAGCAACGAAGAGGAAATTGTCTGTGAAAAGAAAGAAAATATTAATAACTTATATGAATTACCTAACTTGGATGTTTGACGTATTGATTATATTTATGACATAAGAAATAATAAATCATACACGCTGATACATGTCTTCTAGTTCATCTGTAGGTATTGCTTTGTCAGACAGAGCTTGAGGAGTAAGATTTAAATTCTCTTCAAGATATAGAAATATCTCCTTTGCACAGAGCATCAATGCATCCAACCTTTTCTCAGATTGTGGAAATGCTGCCTATCATAACAAGGTTTAAAAAGTATTACTCCAAACAGTCACAGGCAACTACTTTAAAATGACTAAGAGCTTTGAAAGTGCCAAGAAATGCCCAAAAAAATCAGCAGATCACCACACAATTTAGAAAGTCAAATAAATTTTTAGGAAAATGGCTATAATGCCCTTAGGAGCATGTCCATTGGTAAAAGGTATATAGGAAAGACCTCGAAAGAAAGCCGTGCAGCTTGTGAAACCTCGGAAGCAGGATCAAACTGAGAAAACCACCAAGGACCCATTAATGATTTTAAATGTGGTGCCAATCCCCTCCTAAACAAAATCAATTAACATTATTATATAATAAAACAAACAAAAATATCAAAATTACTCTACAGACAACATATACACAAAGTTACAAAAAAACAATATTAGCAGAAACCTGACAGAAGTGACAAGGGCAGCCATGGTTTCATGTGTAGCCCGACGGACCTCCCTATTGTAGTCAAGCAAGAGCCTTTTATACTCAAATGCCTATGAAGTTCACCAAAAGAAGGCTAGAAAATAAGAAAGAAAGGAAGTGCAAACATTCACATAAAATAACTTCATTGAGAAACATACCCATAGTGGAATAATTTGCGCAACTTCTTCCCCAGGGATTTCCTTGAAAAGCTGAGTCAGTGATGCCAGTGCTTTAAGCTGGTCGATGAAAAACATTAAATATCTCACAATAAAACAAGGTTGCCCAAAAAATAATGAAAATAAACATGAATCAGAATTAAAGAAAAAGTAACATGAATAATATTAAAAGTGAGATCTTTACTTTTGTTGTACGATCTTTACGACCAAGCCTCTTTATATGTTGTGTTACTTCATTGTCTACATCCTAAAAAAATGAAACAAAATAAAAGAATAGCAAGAGAACTTCCACAAATTAAGTGTTCCAATAATTGCTGTAGAAATCCGTAGTGTGAAAACTAAGATACCGTCAGTAGTACCAGTTCATATTCTCCACTACTCAATTTACAACATATGGTGCAGGGAACATAGGTTAGTACAGTCAAGTCATTACTACAAAGCCAGAATATGACTAAAATACTTGATGTTCAATGTAAAATACAAATCAACATTGTTTTCCTAAAACATCACAGAAGTAGGAACAAAGATTATTTACTATTAAGGCCTCACAGTACATTACATACTAACACATGCATTAAGGCGAGTCTCCTTTATTTCCACCAGCATTTACACTACAGATAGCTCCAGGGTTCATTCTCATTATAACAGCTTGTAAGGGTCTAAATACAAAAGTACCATGTACTCTCCATTTAGACAACAAATGACCTGATTAATTACAAGATGTCAAAATTAAATAGAAGATAAGTACCGAAAATGACAGAGACTCTTCAGCTGAAGTAGAAGAAACAGAGGGTTCGATTTTGGAGCTTCCCAGATATCCTCCAAAACCCACAACCGGAACACCAGTAGGCGCAAGCGCTGATGCCATACTGATATGATTTTTTTGAAAAAAAAGTAAAATTGAAAATTGAAAAATAGGTGACGAAGGAAGAGATGTGCAGAAGTGAAACGATTGAAGCAAGCATTAAACCTGCTGCTAGAAGCTCGGTTCTTGCTCCGCGCCGCATTACCCTTTTGGCCTCCCATCGTAGGGACTACGGAGTATTTTTTGAATTGGGAGCAGAAAAGAAAACCTAGAAAGGTAGAGGGTGGAGGCAGTGGCAGAATTCAGATCTTCCCCGGTACCGTAATTGGGAATCTTTTACAATTACTTGATCTGGACCGTTCTTTTTAACTTGGCACGAATCTCAAAGCGGTTGGGAGTTAATCTCAGACCGTAAAGTGAAGGGAATTTTTTACAGTAATGGAGAGGATACTTGTCTGACAGTGGATGAAAAACAGAGAGAAAACAAAAGTCTAGTAAATCTAGAGGACAAAGCTTTTATATGGTTTTTTGGTCTTATGGAAAGACTAAAAAACCATATATACTTCTTTTCATTTTCTCTCAGCTTAATTTATACTATATACTTACTACTTAGGGAGATTAAAACAATATTGTTCTTCGAGTGAGGCTACGGTGCTATGCATAGCACGGATAGTACGGATTGGGTCCGTGCTACGGCTCAAAATGTGATTTTTTAAAATTCTAATGGTCGATTCGAACCGTTCAACATGATTATAAAATGAATATGTAGTTGCAAATCAAATTTTATATTTTTTTCGAATATTTTTACTATTTTTTTAAATAGGCTGTTTTTGGATGGTCCAGAATGTTCAGATCAAGTGATTTTCGAAAAAATAGTAAAAAATTTGAAAAAATGTAAAATTTGATTTGCAAGTACATATTCATTTTATAATCATGTTGAACGGTTCGGATTGACCGTTAAAATTTTGAAAAGTTAAATTTTGAGCCGTAGCACGGACCAATTGGTGCTATGCATAGCACCGTAGCCTCACTCTTGTTCTTCTCCTCAGCTTAACATTTTTAATTTTTTTTTAACATTTATACAATACACACTCCCATCAGGACCAAAATGTTATGTGGATTAGTTCTTAGTTTTCGGCCCAATTAATTCAAACCGAAGCACTCTACTGGGCCAGCATATGGGTTTAACACTATTTTATTTTTCTTCATCTGTTTTATTTATTAAATTAGTTGGCAACGGCCTACATGCCTCTGTGGCCTTTCAAGTATCAAATATAGTTTGTATATCTAGAGGAATTTAATATTTAGCTTATTTTTTAACAAGTTGTCTTTAATAGTAAGTTAATTTATTTTAATGTATAATAATAAATAATAAAAGAACTGTCATGAGAACTGTAATTATACGTAGAGGAGGCTTCAAATGCACCATGATTTTGTACTCTAATATACTCTACATCTTTTATCTCCGTTTTCAAAGTTCGAACAGTCAATCCGAACTACTCAACATGATCTTCATAATAAAATATGCTTGGAGATCAAATTTTATATTTTTTAGAATTTTTTTACTATTTTTTTAAATATGTACAAAATTATTATTTTAAGGAGATTTTGTACCATCCGAAAAAATAATATTGTACCTATGTCCCTAGGCTAGAACCTTTACTTCTTTTGTTTGCCATAAATGTCCCTAGGCTTTCCATTCATGAAGTTAAATCAGGTCAGATATACATTACATCAGATTAAAACGAGAAAGGGTGTGACCTACATAATTAAACATTTTAATCCTATCTAGATTTGTCAAAAATGAGTCTATATCTAGTGGCGTAGTCATGATTTGAGTCAGGAGGAGTAGACAAAAATAGTAACAATTCAAATTTCATAAAAATACTGAAGTACAAATTCGAAAACTGCAAATTATATCATGTGTTGGAAAATTCGGACTTCACAGGATAGGGCAACAACTCAATACTGTATGAGTTTATAAAAAAATTTCAAAATCCAGAATAAAATAGATACCCAATCCTCAACTATAATGACTCTTCCACTTATTATGGGTATGTTTGAATCGTGCAAGGATTATAAGAATAACAATTTTTGGGTTAGTGGTTGAGAATAGTGCTAACCCGAGTGGTTTCAAAATAGCACTAACTTTGGACTATTCGGGTTAGTAAAAATGTCGTTTAGATTGTATAATTAAAATAGCGATGAAAGGAATGAATAAAATAATAATTAAACTAATATTATATTACATTCAATATTTAAACTAATATTATATTACATTTAAACTTACATTTAATATTTAAACTAATATTATATTACATTTAAACTAATATTTTTAATACTAATCTAATATTTTATTTAATACTAATATAATATAATCTGATATTATATTTATTTAATACTAATTTAATATGTAAGCTAATATTATATTACATTTAACATTTAAACTAATATTACATTTAATATTTAAATTAATATTATATTATATTTAATATAATATTTTATTTAATACTAATCTAATATTTACACTAATATTATATTATATTTAAATTAATATTATATTTAATATTTAAACTAATTTTGTATTATAATTAATCTAATATTTTATTTGATACTAATCTAATATTTAAAATAATATTATATTACATTTAATATTTAACTAATATTATATTACATTCAACACTTAACATTTACACTAATATTATATTACATTCAATTTTTAAATTAGTATTATATTATATTTAATCTAACATTTTATTTAATATTAATTTAATTTTATATTATATTTATTTAATACTAATCTAATATTTAAATTGATATTTTATTATATTTAATATTTAAACTAATATTTTACTTAATACTAACTTAATCTAATATTATATTTAATACTAATCTAATATTTAAACTAATAATTATATTACAATTAATATTTAAACTAATAGTATATTACATTTAATATTTAAACTAATATTATATTACATTTTATATTTAAACTAATATTATATTACATTTAATATTTAAAATAAAATTTTATTATATTTAATCTAATATTTTATTTAATACTAATCTAATATGATATTATTTATTTAATACTAATATAATATTAAACTTATATTATATTCCATTTAATATTTCAATGACTACAATATGATATTTAATCTAACATTTTATTAATATTATTCTAATTTGATATTATATTTATTTAATACTATATTTTAAATCAATATTATATTACATTTAATATTTAAACTAATATTTTATTTAATACTAATAAATATTTTATTTAATACTAATTTAATATTTAAACTAACTCTAATTGAGATTTGAGAGGAATCAAATATTTTATTAATATCTCTAACTCCACTAGCTCTATTCTTGCTAACCTATCATTTTATGGGTTAGTAGAATAGAGTTATTTTTGAGCTAACTCAATTTGCTAATTTGTTTGGATCACTAAGGTTTAAAATTAGTGGAGCTAACCCAAAATTAGCTCTATTCTTGAGTCATCCAAACGCACCCTATATCATTTCCTTCTCTCTCAACATAATTGCACCTAAAACCCCTATGTTTTCTTAAGAAGTGTTGGACCTGCGCAGTTCTGAATTCGTATCCTCTGCATTCACTCAAAAGAAATTTTTTTGAGTTAATGAATTTTGACTATCCGATCTGTCTTAAGATTTGTGCGGACTAGATCCGCACGAATATTAAAATTTCCTCTAAGTTATAATCAGAAATCGAATTGGCTCCGTTTAAAATCGGACGCTTCAAATTTATTACCTGAAAAGATTCCTTTTTTTTAGTTAATGCATAGGATACGCGTTCCACAATTCTTACTACTTTATCCGAACCCCACGCAGTATAAGATATGAAGCTAGAGTGCTAACTTTGCCAGAGAAAACATTATAAATATGAATACTGTTGAGATACAAAGAGAAAGAAGATTGATTTGTAATTTGCTTTTCTTAATCCAAATGTATTACAATCACCAAGGTATATATGCATACCTTGTACAAGCTATAACAACACGTGATTAACTAACTGAATACCGTTACATCTTCTAATTGCTTCTTATACTGTGTTGACTCGGTCAAACCTCTATATTGACTTGGTAACCTTTTTGTCACAAGTCTACGCTTGAACTGACAATCCAACAAAAGCAATCCAAAAGCAATCCAACAATTTTGACTCAGTCAAACCTCTGTATTGACTTGGTAACCTCTTTATCACAAGTCTACGCTTGAACTGACAATCCAACAATTTTACTGAACCAAAACCAAACAAAAACAATAAATAATGTTTGACAATTACATTAAGTGTTTTTCAATGCGGCTGCATATGCATACACGGTGGCCTTCTAAATACAAAATCTCATACAATCATAAAGTTCATGTGGTTTTGAATATGCGGCCGCATATGTTGACCGTATATGCGGTCATGCGGACGATGCGGTTCATGTGGATTTGAAAAAATCTCAAAACATAATAGACCACATATGCGTATGTGGTGGCCTTCTGCATACAAAATTTCATGCAGTCAAGTTCACGCGAATTTCAATATGCGCGGCATATGCGGCTAAGACCATTAGAATATGGTAAAGAGCACAAACCACTAGGTTAGACAACTCTTGTGATATAAATTAGTTTTATATTATCTATATTTCTTTAACAATGCATCGTGAAACTGCATATGTATTTTCACAAAGAAATCTGCATATGCAATATGCAGTGACCTTGCATATACATGAACAAAACTGCATTTTAAACAACTCATTACGTCAACAAATTAAAGAGAAGAGAGGTCTTCATCTGGGTCAGAAGAAACTACAACAATTACAGCTCGACGTGCTCAACAAGCCTTTCAACGGGCACTTAGATGGCATCCCTCTTAATGCCAATATCCACCACATAATGCCCCACACAAAACATACCGGCGAAGACACCTGCGAGACCGTCGGAGATGAGGAAATGTATGGGGGCTGGGGTGACTGCGGTGATAAAGCTGAGCTGGCCATTGTAGCCAAAGCTAAAGTCTGTGTTCTCGGTGAGGAGACTGATTTTGCAGTAGATGGCGAAGTCTTCGCAATTTTTATTGCAAAGGCAGTAGGAGCCTAAACCACAGTTGCAGAGGAAGTGGGCGTAGTGGAGAACGACGATTTGAGGGTCAGAGACCGTTAGAGTGTATGGGCCACCATGAGCCTTGGCAAGGAGGAAGGCGGGGGAGGGGGGAGACAAAGTAGGTGAAGATTTTGAGGTAGCCTTGTCCTGGAAGCAGTCCAGGCAAGTGATGACAACTCTACCATCAGATAGTGTTTTAAAATGCGGTTTTGTTCATGCATGCGGAAGGCCACTTCATACTGCATATGTGAATTTTTATGCAGAAATATATTTGTCATTTAACTATGCATTGTTAAAGAAATATAGATAAAATAAAAATAATTTATATAACAAGAGTTGTCTAGCTTAGTGGTTTGTGCTTTTACCATATTCTAATGGCTATGGATTTTAATCTCATTCAATGCAAAATAATTTTTGGGATTTTTTTCAAATCCACATGGACCGCATATGCAGCGCATAAGCTTGACAGTATGAGATTTTTTTATGCTGAAGGCCACCGCATACGCATATGCGGTCTATTATTTTTTGAGATTTTTTCAAATTCTCATGGACCGCATATGTGGTTATATGCAGTCAACATATGTGACCGCATAAACTTGACTGTATGAGATTTTGTATGCAAAAGATCACCGCATACGCATATGCGGCCGCATTGAAAAACATTGCCATCAGGTGATCCCCTCTTGAGATCCTTGATGAGGTTGTTGCATTAGGTGCTGGTGTTGAGCAACAGTGCAGCGCTGGTAGGTGTTGTTGGTGCGGGTGGAAGGCCTAGGGAGGTGTTGAAGAGGAAACTGTTCAACATATTGTCGGTGCCAATATCATGGCCTGCAACCCTGATACAATGGATCACTTTGTTATCTCCAATTCATTCTCGTTACAAAAGAAATAATAAAAAAAAAGAATGAAAGAGAAGAGCAAGGAATTAATCATAGAGGAATGTGACATACTAGCATACCGTAATGGGAGTAGGGGAGCGCTAAGTGTAGATGTGATCATTGGCCTTCAAGTTCTCCCGTCCGATGTGTTTCTATGACACACTCGATCACCATTATTCCATCTATTTTATTTTTTAATTCTCTCCATCTTTTTTGATAGTACACCCACCCACCATTATTTTATCTATTTTAGATATTAATTTATCCTCTCTTCAGTCCTCTTCCCTTCTTTTCCCTCTGAGGTGGAGACATTGTGATTCAATTTAATCGTTCTCAGGGGGTTGTGTGTAAATTCTTCTGGGTTTATCTTCTAATTTTTTTTTCTATTTTTTCAACTGCTACTGCTACAAGAGCATCCTTGTTGCTTCATTTCAATGCGGTTGATCACCAAATTGCTCCCTGACAAGATTTCTGGAACTGAAATTTTTATTAATGGTAAATAGAAACAAAATTAAAAATGAGAAAGGATTTGAAAGATTTTGAAAAATGTGAAGACATTCATCCGGCATAGCGTCCAACCTGGGCGCCATTTCAGATAACGCCCAGAATACAAAAAAAAAAGTTGAAAAATCAGAAACTGGGATGCTGTCTGGATGGAATCTCTGAGAACATCTGCATCCCTGAAACTATTAGAGTTCGTACTGAAAATACTATATTAATTAAGGTACAATGAAAATTCACTTAGTAACATTTCTTCCTTTCGTATTTAAATAGCTTAATTTAATAAGAACAAGTAACTTAAAATAACCTCCGGAATAGAAATTCTGTGGTCCGACTAATATCCGTATAATATATATACAACATATATATATTAGTATATAGAGCAAAACTAGGGTGTGATGTGCTCACACCGTGAGCGCATCTTCTATAGACCGCATTTTCAAAGTTCAAATAGTCGATTCGACTCTTCCAACGTGTTCTTCATATTAAAATGTGCTTGGAAACCAAATTTTACATTTTTTGGAAATTTTTTACTATTTTTTCAAAATCATTTGATTAAACTAAACAATAATTTTACATTTGAAAAACAAATGATTTTGAAAAAATAGTAAAAAATTTTCAAAAAATGTAAAATTTGGTTTCCAAGCACATTTTAATATGAAGAACACGTTGGAAGAGTCGAATCGACTATTTGAACTTTGAAAATGCACTCTATAAGAGGTGCGCTCACGGTGTGAGCACATCACACTCTAGTTTTGCTCTAGTATATAAGTATAAATTTAGTGACAGATATCCGTATAATATAACATATAAAAGTTAGTGTCTTTATAAACTGAGCGATTAAGCATATAGTTCGGCAGTAGTGAAAAATCCTATTAATGATAATTACTCAAATAAAAATAATAACTTCCAAATATAACCGCCTCAATTGGCGACTCTCCACAGATAATAAAACTATCATCTACCATGTCTCTCTCTCTCTCCCTTCACTTTCTACCATGTCTACGGAAAAAGGTTATTAGACGCCACATAATTATCTCTTGCTTCGTGCCTCCTGTTGGAAATCCAATATTTTATTTCCTCTTTCATTCATAACCACAATAGGAGGACCCAAGCCGTACCATAGCCAATATCAAGTTCTGAAAATAATAAAGGTATCTCAAATTTATATTTAATTTGTGGTTAATTAGTAAGTACATTAAAGAAACTTTTAAATTGATTTAGTTGATAAGATTTCTGAAAATTATATATGTTTGACTTATCGTTAGATTTCTGAAATTTTATATGCTTGTTCAATTAGTTAAAGTAATTATTGAATAAAAATCTAATTGATTTTCAAATATTTCTTTGACAATTTTATAATATGAATTTACGTTTGTAGAAATCAATGGATTCACTAAGGAATTTCAAGAAACTTAATTTTATTTCATGAAGTTCAATTTCTATTTATATTAATTTAATTTAAGCAAACTTTTAGATGCTTGATAAATTCTCATCGGCAACCTTCCTAAATCATACAAGTAAAGATCTCTATTAATGATCTGTAATGATGGGAGTACAATTAATAATGATTTCTGTTATCAAAAGTCCTTTTTAGTTTCATTAATTTATTAGATATTAAGTAGTAAAGTTTCACTGAAGATTCTGAGAGTCTATTCATCAAATAATTCTAAAATTATTTTTATTGAAAAGAATCTAATTTTAAACACTTACCAATGATATAATTATATTTTTCGTAAAAACGATTAGTAAATATAATTGCCTTATTTCAAAGTAATGATTAGATGTTTCGGAATATTACGGATGATTTTCATATCTTAAACTTAATAAATATTGTTTCACCAACTAACATATTTAATTATAAACATGTACAAATATTAATTTAGAAATCATGTTTCGTGGTCTAGATCCGAGTGGCGAAATAAGGAGAGAAGTAGAGACAACAGTAAACTGCCCCATGACAACAGGTACGGGTTTCCTGGACATTGTCAAATTGTTACTTACCATTTTGTGTGCATGTTATTTATTTATTTTTGGAATTGTGCATGTTGAATCGAACGATCCCTTTGGCTTGTTTAGAAATGCAATAGGATTATTCATATCGATCATGAGACTTGTAAGTAGGATGTGTTGAGCATGACTTTGTGTATTGTCAAATGAAATGAACGTGAAAGGTAACGGATAAGTTAAAGGAAATGGGCCAACGTGTGTTGAACATACGTTGGAATGTATACATTGGGTCTGGGTTCGACTAGACCCCTCGATAACGTGGCGTTGGTTGGATTTCCCGTCACGGGTCAAGATCTAGCGTAAGGTGGATTCCCCATCTAGTGTGACAGCCAATATCTAGCGTAGGGTGGATTCCCCGTCTAGTGAGAAAGTCTCTCGTTGTTGGTTGGATTTCCCACGAGTTGACGGTCTTCCAATGTTGGTTGGATTTCCCATTGGATTGGCAAATAAATGATTTAACAGAAAACTTGAAAGATAATTATAGAAGTGTGTGTGTGCGTGTGTGATTTAAAAATGCATTAGTTAGCGTTCATGTGAGTATATAATCATGTTTGTGTTAATAAGTCAATTTGGCAAACTCCGGGACTGGAACTAAATCTCGTACTGAGAGACTGTTCGATCTCTCACCCGTTCCACTTTCATGTGGGTTCCAGGAAATGATGAAGCCGACGAGGAGCATGAATAGGAGGAATGCAGATCAGGAAGTCAACAAGCAGACGGCTCAAGTATCTTTTAATTTTCTTTTAGTTAAACTTTAATTCTCTCTTTGAAAGTGGATACATTGACTAACATGGTAATTATCGGTTTGTTTGCCATGTTTGTCTTGATCTCATGTTGAATGTATGTTATGTACTTGAACTATTTGTGGTTTTAAAATATTTTGTTTGACTTTTTGTTTGACTTTAAAATGTTGCATAAGTATTTATTATTGATAATGTATGTGATGTGCACACGCCTTACGTGTAAGTACGTGGCGGGTTGTCTCGGGGTGTGACATCTGACGTGGCAGTTGCTAAACCAGTTTCAGAAATATAGATAGATTTCTTATTTAGCAACTTTGCTCAATAATTTCTTATTAAGAAATCGTTTATAAACTCTGACGTGGCAAAACGATTGGTCTGTATTTGCTAAAATTAGTTTAATTTACTACTGATGTGGGTTATCAATTTTAATTTATTGATGATGTGGCTTATTAAAAACTCTAAAATTAGTTTCAGAAATGTGGATATTGAGAAACTCCAAAGTCTATAATTTCTTAAAAGCAGTTAACAGTTATTTAGAAACTCTAAGAAGTTCAGAGATGTAGATGCTCTGAGGTCCAATAAGATAAAGTAAAATATAGACAAAGAATTTCAAAAAAATGTTAATCTGAAAATGGGTTTATGCTGATTCTTTATAATTGAGTGTAGAAGAATTGCATAAAGAATGTAATATTTTTTTGACGTCTAGAAGAATTGCACCATACCATGTGGATATTTTTCTATTTTCAAACCCTTTCTCATTTTTGCCTTTTTTTTTTTCTATGTATCATCAATAAAAAATTTCGATTTCTGGCATGTTGCTCTCTATTATTTCCCTTCCTTGATGTTATGGTTTGGATTATATAGTTCAAATGCCGAAATTTTTATTAATATTCAAAAAACATATTAAATTTCAAAATCTATATCTCATGTATAGGAATTTCGAAATATGTCCAAATCAGATTAAAACTTTTCGCAAAAAGAATTTCCGGTTCTAGACAGTCCGAAACCGGAGAATTAATCACAGGTTCTAAGTTTTTTTTTATTAATTAAACATAAATGTTTATCATTTATTTATTTTTTGTATAATTTTAGAAATATTTTATATATTTCTTTGAAAATAGATGGAATACTATATAATTTGATTTATTAGAAAGACTGTGACAAATAACCCGGATCAACATTTTTCAGGCTGGATTTTTTGCCACCGTAAGAAAAATTAAATATTTTTTTGTGTGTTATTGGAAAAAAATAACAATATTTTGAATCTGAGTTATTGATCCCGGTTCAAAAGTCACTTCTAGATAAATACATAAAATATTACAATCCTTCTATTTTTGAAAAAAAAACAAAAAATTTAAGTTATTTAAATAACCTTTGTCTGACACAAAAGAAAACCAAAATTTAATATTCAAAACCGCAAATTAAATCCTGTCCAACAGATTGTAGATTTTGAAATCTTTGTCTGACACAAAACGAAAATCAGAATTTAATATTCAAAACCGTAAATTAAATCTTGTCCAACAGAGTGTAGATTTTGAAACCGCAAATTATCTGAAATCGGAAAATAAATCTGCAGTTTGGGTAGTTTTCGAAATCTTATCCAACAGATGGTAGATTTTGAAATTTAATATTTTGTTTAGATATTAATAAAAATTTCGGGTTCAAATGCACCATCATTTGCTTTATCTGACACTGTCATTTAATGTACTGTGATTTACTATATTGTTATGTATTGGGTTTGAATGCAATCGCGGTATGTTGTTTTAAATTTGTTCTTATGTTTTCTGGTGCTACAAATCTTTTGTACTATTTTCTTTATCTGAAATTAAAGCCTACGGACCATTTGGATCAAAAATAAGATTAATTTTATTTTGTGTCAATAAATAAATAAAAAAATAGTCCCTTGATTATATACTAACGGGAACCCTCTTCAGTTAAAATTAAAATTAAAATTTTATTTTTATGTAAGTAGACGCCTTTGCTAAAGGTTAAAATTAAATAACATTTATTGTTACCATCATGTTGTTGTTTGTACTATTAGTTTATTTATAAAAAAAATTGAATACGAGCTTGGCCGTGAAAAATTGTACGATATCTAAATTGCCAAGTGTGCCTTACCCAGTACATGTATCACACATTCACACTTACTTTAAATTGTTGTTGTCACATCATAATTTCTTTTACCTCTCTTTAATGACCAACTTAGTTCTGAAAAGGACTTTCCTGTGTCTTATCAAGTTATCTTATTAAATTCCTATACATATATATATATATATATATATAGAGTAGAACTAGGGTGCTCCTAAGCTCACCAAGCCCTTCCGTGAGCGCGACTCTAAAACCTATCAAATTGACTTCAAATGACATTTCCAAACTGTTAGATGTTTAATCTATATTAAAATGTGCTTGGAGACCAAATTTTACATTTTTTGGAATTTTTTTACTATTTATTAAGATGGTTTGAAAATCGCTGTTTTTATTAAAATTCTGCACCATTGGAAAACAGCGATTTTCAAACCATCTTAATAAATAGTAAAAAAATTCCAAAAAATGTAAAATTTGGTCTCCAAGCACATTTTAATATAGATTAAACATCTAACGGTTTGGAAATGTCGTTTGAAGTCAATTTGATAGGTTTTAGAGTCGCGCTCACGGAAGGGCTTGGTGAGCTTAGGAGCACCCTAGTTCTACTATATATATATATATATATATAGAATCTGGCTAATATGCTACGCGTAGCATAGAGAGCCTCCATGCTACGGCTCAATTTTTGAGTTTTCAAATCTAACGGTCGATCCGAACCGTTCAACATGATATCCATATAATATGTACTTGCAAACCAAATTTTACATTTTTTAGAATTTTTTACTATTTATTAAGCCATTTTGAAATTACTGATCCAATGGTCCAGAAAATTTTACTGTTGTGTACAAATTACTGTTTTTTCAAAGTGGCTTAATAAATAGTAAAAAAATTCTAAAAATGTAAAATTTAGTTTGCAAGTACATATTTATATGGAGATCATGTTGAACGGTTCGGATCGACCATTAGGATTTTGAAAACTCAAAAATTAAGCCGTAGCACGAAGGTCTCTATGCTATGCATAGCACCGTAGACACTTCCTATATATATAGAGAGAGAGAGAGAGAGAGATAGGCTATGGTGAGTTGTGAAGTAAAACGTCGTTTTACTTCAAGTCATATTTTCATTTTGAAAATTCAAACAACCGATCCGAACCGTTCAACTTTTTCTAAATATTGAAATGTGCTTGGAGACTAAATTTTACATTTTTTGGAATTTTTTTTACTATTTATTAAGCCACTTTGAAATCGCTGATCCACTGTGAACAGTAAAACACAGTAAAATTTTCTGGACCACCGGATCAGCGATTTTCAAAGAGGCTTAATAAATAGTAAAAAAATTCAAAAAAATATAAAATTTAGTCTCCAAGCACATTTCAATATAGAGAACATGCTGAGTGGTTCGGATCGGTTCTTTGGATTTTCAAAATGAAAATATGAGCGTGAAGTAAAAATGACATCTTACTTCACAACTCACCATAGCCCAGCTCTATATATATATATATATATATATATATATATACGAGGAGGGTTCAATGCCTCATGCCTTTCATACCTCATCATACTTCATGTTTTATATCTTCGTTTTCAAAGTCTAAATTGTCAATTCGAACAGTTCAACAGGATATCCATATTAAAATATGATTTGGGATGAAATTTTATAATTTTATAATTTTTTTTTTTTACTATTTTTTCAGATTGGTAGAAAATCACTGTTTTTTGAACGGTCCAAAAACAGTGATTTTGTACCTATCTTAAAAAATAGTAAAAAAAATTTAAAAATTATAAAATTTCATCCCTAGACATATTTTAGTATGCATATCATGTTGAGCGGTTCGGAATCACAGTTTGATTTTGAAAAAGAAGATATAAAATATGAGGTATGAAAAGCATGAGGTATTGGAACAAATTCTAATAAAGTTTGATATATATCTACCATAATTAATGCATAAATTTAGCAACAAATTCTAATAAAGTTTCATGCATCAAGAATTTGTATACTAGTGTATTTATATATATTTTAAAATAAATGCAAATATATTTTCTATTTTTTTTATTAATCAGCGGTGACAAGTGTGTTCCGTGTCAAACTGACCCTCTCATTAATAACATTAAAAATAGAAGGACAGAATAATGCTCAAACTTAATTTCTAATTAAACAATCCTTGTTATTTAATTTATACAAACCTGACCAATTAGTTTCACGACTTAATCTTTTCTAATTAAAAATATTACACATGTTCATCTAAACAATAAAAATTCCCGGAGAGAGAGGCAAACATTTCCCTCTATTTATTTTTCTTATTTATTTCCTTTTCTATATTTTTTAAATGCATCCCTTAAATCTTGAGGGAAACACCGAAAGGGACTGCTGGGTGCAATAGATGGGGGCGCCGTGGGAGCCCCGGAAGCTTCACAGTTCACACTCAGCATGGTATTGGCGTCTTTCACTATGAAGGGCCACGTGGTCCATGACAGCGACTGGTAATATCGAATAGGTACTGTGGGACCCACATGGTACACTACACGTGTCTCTCCCTTGCAAATTCCTTCTTGCCGACGGACACTCGCTGTTTCTTAAGAGTTCGGATCTTCTGTGGCAGATACCGAATGCCGAATCAAAATCTGTCCCTATTCTATAGAAGGACTCTTCTCTTTTCTTTTCTTTTTTGTGTTTTTCTCTCTGTTCCTATTCTCAAAGAATAAAAACAGCAGATTTTGATTCCTGAATGTGATATTATCATGTTCATCGTATTTTTTCCAATATGTTGTATAATTTTGTGTTTACGAATTTGGGTTTTATTTGTCCGAGTATGAATTCTCAAATTTTGTGTTTAGATTCAGATCGTCTGATCAAATTTCGATCCAATCCGGTCCGAGATAAATTACACGGATGAGTATTCCCCGTCTAGCCAAAATCATTTCGGTGCTAATTTGGATTATGTATATGCTTTAAGAATCGTACCATATTTAAAACAGACAGTGTATATCTCGTTCAATACGGTAGGGTACTGAAGTGCACTAAGTCTCTTTAATATTCGTGCCAAAATAAATGAGAGTCTAAATCTAAACTCAAATTTGAGTTACCTTAGGTGAATTTGGGTCTTATTTACCCCACCTGTCAGGAGCATGCCACACGATGTGGAGTAGATATTTTGCGTAGGGAAAATCCGAGTATAATTTTTTTATTATACTTGCTTTATCTTTTTATGATTAGACCAAACTAGCCCATAATAACCATATTCCAATCTCTTTTGACAGCTGGTTTAGCATTACGCAATGGAAATTTTTTATCTTATCATGAGATATTAAATCGTAAATTATTGTAATTATTGTTATAGTTGTTTATGTTAAATTGTTAATAATATGTTAGTGCATATACCAATAAAGTTTTTGTTATGGCCGCACTTTCCGGCTCAGCTCACAGCTTTCGGAGACAAAATTATGAAAAATGATGGCGACTCAGAGCATTATTGTTAGAATTTCTAATATGACGTGCAAAAAATTTCAGAAGTGTGAGAGAGTTTTTTATTTAGAAAATTATACAGTAAATTTTTTTATTAAGAAACTATTTATTTATAAACTCTATGTTGACCAAATGATTGACTCAAATTATTTCTCCTTTTTAAATTATTGCTGACGTAGTTTAATAGAAACTCTAAAATTAATTTTAAGAATATGAGAGTTAGAAACTTTAGAGACTTTAATTTTTAGAAAGAGTTAACAGATATTTAGAAACTTATTTGAGTTGCTGGGACGTAGATGCTCTAAGAATCGGTAAAAAAAAGCGAATTTTTATTATTGCAAAAAATAGCGGTTCTTGTGTCACTTGAAATTAAAAAATTAATATGTTGCTCAGTATATTTGGCCATGACATACTTTTGCATTATCTCATGCAACTAAAGAAATTTGGTGGGGTGGAATAATAAAAAGACTAAACTACATGGTTATATATATATAATATATATATATATATATATATATATATATATATATATATATATATATATATATATATATATAGTGCTTGGCTATTATGCTTATATAAGCATATGCCCACATATGTTTAAATGAGCATTTTTGCGTTTCCAATGTTCAAATGGTCGATCCGACCGTTCATCTTGTTCTCCATATTAATATGTGCTTGGAGACCAAATTTTACATTTTTCTGAATTTTTTTACTATTTATTAAGCCACTTTGAAAATTGCTGATCATATGGTCCAGAATTTTGGAAACACTGTTTTTACTGTTCACCCAGATCAGCAATTTTCAAAGTGGCTTAATAAATAGTAAAAAAATTCAGAAAAATGTAAAATTTGGTCTCCAAGCACATATTAATATGGAGAACAAGATGTACGGTCGGATCGACCATTTGAACATTGAAAACGCAAAAATGAGTTATAAGCATATGTGGGCATATGCTTATATAAGCATAGTAGCCAGCCCCTATATATATATATATATTGTTACCGATTCTTTTTCATGCCACATTCAAGGATTTAGGGATACCATTTTGAATCATATCATACTACTTTGGAAGTTTTCCTCACGTGGCAATTTATATATTGACTTATTAATTATCATACATGACAATCATTGTGTAGTAAGTCATGTGCTAGGTATTGCTCGTAAAATTATCGAAATTTTTACATTTACCATTCGAAAAAAACAAACTAAAAAATCACGATTTGATCAAATTTTATTTTTGACACAGCCGCAACAGCCACTGAGAACCAATCAAAACACGTTGATTCTCTTGATTTTGGTCAAAGTTAAAAAAAACAAAACAAAAAAGTTGTTGGACGTAATTTCAAGTTGCGGCCATGTCAAAAATAAAATTTCTCACATTTTGTGTTTTTTTTTTTTTTAATGGTAAGGATAAAAATTTCGGGTAAAATTAATTATCGGAAGCTTCTTTTGCCTCTTTATTGCTATTTTTGTATTAGAAACTATATATTTTGTTGGTTTAAGGAATGAACAAAATATACAAGTACGGATATACTTGACTAAGATTAATTATATACGGTGATACTCGAATCTTTAGGGAAATATGTATATTTAAGGTAATTAAATTGTCACACAAATTAAAATGAAAAATCAAACGATAATCTTCCTTAACAGGGGCGGACTCAGAGTGTTTTAGGGGGCAGCTGCCTCCCTTGAATTTTGAGTTTTAGGGAGATTTATCGGTTCCGACCGACTTTGCTCCCTTGAAATTTTTTTTGCCCCCCTTGGACGTTTAATTTGTAGTTCGAGTTAAATTTAGAGTTAAATCTGTTGAATTTTGATTGGTAATTAGAATTATAAGTCAGATGATTAAAAATTACAAGTCAAAGTATTGAAAAGTGTCAAATTATTTAATAAATTTAAACCCGATTTGATATTTTTTTGCCCCCCACGAAAATCCTGAATCCGCCCCTCTATTCCTTAACCGACCAAAAACATCCCTCTCGAGGAAAGATTAGTCATTATGAACACTCTCATTACATTATTAAAAAAAAAGGGGAAAAAAGCTCCACAATTGATATTCTATGTATTGTCATGAAAAAAATGTAATGCAAACCGTGTTGACTGCATCAAAAGATTTAATTAAGTTCTTCCCGCAACTAAACCACCAAATTAGGCGAGCTTTCTCATGTCATGTTTCGTTTTGAAGTGAACACCGTGGTGTAAAGTGTTTATCGTTTAATGATATTATTGCCTTAGAGGTGTCAAATATCTATCAACGGGATAAGGTTATGTCGGTTGGCCTTCGCCTTTTCTTTTCAATTATAAATTATATTATATTATATCAGTATTGTTTTTTAGTTGTACAAAAATTCTGTAATGGATGCAGCTATCATGCCATATTTTCAGTGTACAGCATTGTGTATTACACTGAGGTGCTGAGCTGGAAATTATTATTATTTTTTATAATTTATCAACAAAATATGAGGAATAGAATGAGAGCCAACAGTATTTTTTTTGTTTTTTTTTTGATAAAACTAAATTATAAGGGTAGTTTTATGGAGGTCAATTTGGGTCCGATGTCCATCGGACTCAAAGTGAGTTCGATGGGTTGGATGACCATCCGATCTGCTTTAAGATCCACACCAGCAACTTTTGCGTATGTTTTAAAAGTCGTGCACACGAATCTTAAAGTAAATCGGACGGTCTCAAAACCCATCGGACCCAAGCTGCTCTCAGTTTCATGATGATCCTATCTA
This sequence comes from Carex parvula, assembly GCA_025461045.1. Taxonomy (NCBI): domain Eukaryota; kingdom Viridiplantae; phylum Streptophyta; class Magnoliopsida; order Poales; family Cyperaceae; genus Carex; species Carex parvula. Next base: position 155,738 of record JAJGRW010000097.1, on the reverse strand, counting down.
GCAAGTTCTGCCTGACCCATTTTGATTTCTCTATAATTCCGTTATCTCTGGAAAATTTAATAAAATAAATTTAATATTACAATGATAAATAAAACCGGTAGGTATGGTAATTTATACTATTTTCTTGTAGTTTATACATATAAAAAATGATATTTTTAACTTGCATTTAATTCCGATGTACAATCATTTGATGTATTATTGAAGTTAGAAAACTAAAAAATTGTAGACATATTTGAAAGATGTAACTTTCCAAAAAATTTAGATGCCGAAGTAAATTTTAAATTGAATCAAATTTGATATAATTATAAAATTTTATTTTGAACAATATTTTTAAATATCAAGTACATATACCATAAAAATTGACCAGATGCTAGAATTAAATTAACCTCCAAAATTACAATATTTCGAGTCAATTTCTAAGAAAACCAATATCATGAATAAATAATATATCTAATATCTTTAATGGATACTCCAAATAAGTTGCGTCGTTGACCCGCTTAAATCCATTAGTTCTTTTTTATTTTTTATTTTGCTTTCTGGTTAAATCCATAAGTTGCCAAACAAAGGAGAATTGATGTACTATTTAGTATTTACCTTTTCCTTTTGCCTTTTACCAAAAGCACAATAATAGCCAGGGACAATGACAGAAACAGTAGATGCTCTGTTTATTTAACAAACCAATCAATCCTGTTTGCTCTTCACTCAGACACCTCACCTGTTCCCTGTCACTTCCTTAATACCCCCCCTTTGAAACACACCAATGTTCTCTAATCCCTTTTATCCAAATCAACCCCTGCTTGTCTAACCTCACACATGTTGCATGATCAAAACCCTTCTACAACACCCCCTGGAAGCAACGATGAGAGTGACGTTGGCGTCGTCGACATCCCTGAAGTGCGAGACATCCAAGCTCTGAGCCCGCCGCCTTCGAGTCAAGGCCGGCCCCGTCGTCAGGAATCGTGGGAGGCCGGGAGCCACCACTCTTCCACTCTCAGCGAGCAGTTCAGTACTATGAGCAGAGAGTTCAACGCCATGGTTGTCGCTGGATCCACCTTGCAAAATAATAATAGTAGTAATAATGATGGAAGTAATGATAACTCTGAAAATTATGGTCTCGCAAGAATTGGTACGCTTTTCTTTATTTTTATATATATATATATTTATGAGTGAGGCTATGGTGCTATGCATAGCACGGATTGTGTCCGTGTTACGGCTCAAAATTTGACTTTTTAAAATTCTAACGGTCGATCCGAACCGTTCAACATGATTATAAAATGAAAATGTACTTGCAAACCAAATTTTATATTTTTTTGAATTTTTTTACTATTTTTTTAGATAGGCTGTTTTTGGATGGTCCAGAATGATTTTTGAAAAAGTAGTAAAAAAATTCGAAAAAAATGTAAAATTTGGTTTGCAAGTACATATTCATTTTATAATCACGTTGAACGGTTCGGATCGACCGTTAAGATTTTGAAAAGTCAAATTTTAAGCTGTAGTACGGATCCAATTGGTGTTATGCATAGCACCGTAGCCTCACTCTCTCTCTCTATATATATATATATTTTCTTAGGTGTTTGGGAGAGGGGAGATGGTTTCTGATGTGAATTTTTATACTAGCAACAAAGATTAACATCAGAGTTTAAATATTAAACATACAAATAATATATCTCAAAATTTGAAAAAAAAAATTATATAGGCTTCAACGATGTGAGTGAAAATAAAAATTGTGTTTGAACTCGCATTATTGAATTTTGAGCTTCTCTTTTTTTTTCTGATTGTGATAGGCGAGGACGACTTTGTGGAGACCAATCCACTTGCGATCGTGCCTGATAATAATCCGATCGTCTCGTCTCGTATCACCGAACCCGAAGTGGCACGATCGGAGGGGGACGCACCGGTGATGGTTGTACAGGTGAAGAAGGAGGAAACAGAGACCAAAATCGCCGCATGGCAGTCAGAGGAGATAGCTAAGGTTAATAACAGGTTTAAGAGGGAGGAGGTGGTTATAAACAGCTGGGAGAATGAGCAGGTCGAGGTCGCCACCGCACGGCTCAAGAAAATCGAGGTTTTTTTTGCCCTTTATATAGCAAATTTCAATCTATAAATGTCAATTTAGATTTGATCTCATTCAATAGAAATCTCAACCTAATATCAGATATTAATGCAAACTAGAATGAAGTATGATAATTTGAAAAAGATATTCAGAGATTACTGGTACACTCTGGTCCCATGAACAGACCTGATCAGTAAAACTTCAGTGTTAATTATATAGGTTAAGGTGAGATATATATATATATAGTGAGGCTATGGTACTATATGCGCACATCGCAAATTGGTCCGTACAATGAATCAATATTTTTGTTATTAAAGTCTAAGCAGTCGATTCGAACTGTTCACATGATCTTATGAAAATTACTTGCAGATTAAATTTTACATTTTTAATTTTTTTAATATTGTTTTAGATAAGATAGAAAATCACTACTTTTGAATGGTCTATATTCTTTAGATCAAGTGATTTAATACCTATCTAAAAAAATTAGAGTAATTTGTTGCAAGGTTTTTGGTGGTCTGATAATTATTTTTATTTCAGAGGAAGTTAGAGGAGCAGAGAGCCAAGGCACTTGAGAAGACCCAGAATACAGTGGCAAAGGCGCACCGCAAAGCGGAAGAGAGAAGGGCGTCTGCAGAAGCGAAAAGGGGCTTAAAAGTGGCCAAAGTGCTGGAGCTGGCTAATTTTATGAGAGCTGTCGGTCGGGTTCCGACTAAGCGCTCCTTCTTCTAGCACTGTTTTCGGCATTCTTACTTCTTCTAGCTCATGTTCGGCTTCTAAGCTTCTTTTTGCTGGTTGTGGATTGTGTTTGATCTGCTCCAAATTGTTTGTTTTGTATATTGTGTAATTGTACAAGCTATACCTGTTTGGCTAAGGGAACTGGTATTGATGGTACCATTTTGTTTTCTTCATACTTTTTTTTTTCTTTTCCAAAAACACAAAGAAACAATATTATGTAAGAACCTATTTTCTAAGAATCAGCTTGTTGTACCATGGCTATCAGCTTGGTATGATAATATATTAGCTGTGATTCTGATATAATTTTATATCAAATTATGGTTTTTGCTAAGAGCATTTTAGGTTCTGAGTCCCTCTACGAAAAAAACACAGGTTTTTGTTTCTGACGAAAAGCATCTAAAAACGTGTACCGGAGCCTTTAATATATAAAAAAAATAGGTTTGTGAGTGCGAGAAATACTCGAAGCTCCTGTCAATTGAGAAATCATAATGGGACATTGCCCACATTTGTCGGTCATGCTGTATTTTTCTGTTTAATCAGAGGCGGAACTAGGAGTATGGCTAATTTGCTGCTGGCAGCATTTTAGTCAAGTGCTGCCAGCAGCAAATCTACTATTTTGATGTTCAAACAACCGATCCGAACCGTTCAACATGTTCTAAATATTGAAATGTGCTTGGAGACCAAATTTTACATTTTTTGGAATTTTTTTACTATTTATTAAGCCACTTTGAAAATTCCAAATCCGGGTGAACAGTAAAAACAGGGGACCATATGATCTGAAATTTTCAAAGTGGCTTAATAAATAGTAAAAAAATTTCAAAAAATGTAAAATTTGGTCTCCAAGCACATTTCAATATTTAGAACATGTTGAACGGTTCGGATCGGTTGTTTGAATATCAGAACGGCAGATTTGCTGCTGGTAGCACTTGGCCGAAATGCTGCCAGCAACAAATTAGCCATACTCGCAGAACTAGATAATTTTGATAGGGTGGCTGAAAATTAAAATGCACAATTATGATGAGTGAGATTGGAACTCAAAACTCTCAATCACAAAATAGAGCTTTAACTACTAGATTATAACTAAATATTTGTTATTTATTAAGGATGACTGGACTATATAAAAAGTTTTAGAAAGATAAAATTTAATTAAATTTCTATATGCATAATTAAAATTTTAAAATCATAGAGTGACTTAGTCACCTTTGACTAAGCCTTAGATCCGTCCTGTGTTTAATGGTCTTAAATTGTTGTGATAGTAGACCTGGAGCATTGGCAGGGACATTCTAGCAATAAATGAGACTATTACATTTCATACCAGTATCAGTATACCACATAATTTCAAGGTTTCCAATCTTTCATGATCAGGGGACAGAGTCGGTCTGTACATTATATCCTAGATTCTGTTCCCCACTTTAGGAGAACTGGATTTATTGGAATAAGTTGGGGTTTCTTTAAATATTCTTTTTTCATTAACGCATATATTGTAGAAAAAAATATATATAGGCTGCAACGATGTGAGCGAAAATAAAAATTGTGTTTGAACTTTGAACTCGCATTACTGAATTTTGAGCTTCTCTTCTTTTTCTGATTGTAACTTTGTGGAGACCAATCCACTTGCGATCGTGCCTGATAATAATCCGATCGTCTCGTCTCGTATCACCGAATCCGAAGTGGCACGATCGGAGGGGGAGGCACCGGTGATGGTTGTACAGGTGAAGAAGAAGGAAACAGAGACCAAAATTGCCGCATGGCAGTCAGAGGAGATAGCTAAGGTTAATAACAGGTTTAAGAGGGAGGAGGTGGTTATAAACAGCTGGGAGAATGAGCAGGTCGAGGTCGCCACGGCACGGCTCAAGAAAATCGAGGTTTTTTTTGCTCTTTATATAGCAAATTTCAATCTGTAAATGTCAACTTAGATTTGATCTCATTCAATAGAAATCTCAACCTAATATCAGATATTAATGCAAACTAGGATGAAATATGATAATTTTGAAAAAGATATTCAGAGATTACTGGTACACTCTGGTCCCACGAACAGACCTGATCAGTAAAACTTCAGTGTTAATTAGATAGGTTAAGGTGAGATATATATATATATATATATAGTGAGGCTATGGTACTATGCGCACATCGCAAATTGGTCCGTACAATGGATCAATATTTTTGTTTTTAAAGTCTAAGCAGTCGATTCGAACCGTTCAACATAATCTTATGAAAATTACTTGCAGATTAAATTTTACATTTTTTGTAATTTTTTTAATATTGTTTTAGATAAGATAGAAAATCACTACTTTTGAATGGTCTATATTGTTTAGATCAAGTGATTTAATACCTATCTAACAAAATTAGATTAATTTGTTGCAAGGTTTTATATATACATGATTTTTACTTTGTTGCAAGGTTTTTGGTGGTCTGATAATTATTTTTATTTCAGAGGAAGTTAGAGGAGCAGAGAGCCAAGGCACTTGAGAAGACCCAGAATACAGTGGCAAAGGCGCACCGCAAAGCGGAAGAGAGAAGGGCGTCTGCGGAAGCGAAAAGGGACTTAAAAGTGGCCAAAGTGCTGGAGCTGGCTAATTTTATGAGAGCCGTCGGTCGGGTTCCAACTAAGCGCTCCTTCTTCTAGCACTGTTTTCGGCATTCTTACTTCTTCTAGCTCGTGTTCGGCTTCTAAGCTTCTTTTTGCTGGTTGTGGTTTGTGTTTGATCTGCTCCAAATTGTGTGTTTTGTATATTGTGTAATTGTACAAGCTATACCTGTTTGGCTAAGGGAACTGGTATTGATGGTACCATTTTGTTTACTTCATACTTTTTTTTTTTTCTTTTCCAAAAACACAAAGAAACAATATTATGTAAGAACCTATTTTCTAAGAATCAGCTTGTTGTACCATGGCTATCATCTAGTTGATTTCAATATGGTATGATAATATATTAGCTGTGATTCTGATAATATTTTATATCAAATTATGGTTTTTGCTAAAAACATGCTGTGTACCGAAGCCTTTAATATATAAAAAAAATAGGTTTGTGAGTGCGAGAAATATTTGAAGCTCCTGTCAATTGAGAAATCATAATGGGACATTGCCCACATTTGTCGGTCATGCTGTATTTTTCTGTTTAATGGTCTTAAATTTGATGTGATAGTAGAGCTGGAGCATTAATTGGCAGGGACATTCTAGCAATAAATGAGACTATTACATTACATACCAGTATACCACATAATTTCAAGGTTTCCAATCTTTCATGATCAGGGAACAGAGTCGGTCTGTACATTATATCCTAGATTCTGTTCCCCACTTTATGGGAAATAAATCAGTTGAAATTCCGAGATCGGGTACTGTTTACTCTGAAATTCCTGCAATCCGAAATTTAGCCATCGAATTGTTTTCGAGAACGTATCTCGAAACAGCTGGTTTTTCCTTGCACGCATCTCATAATAGTTCAACGGCTGGATTCAGATTGCAGGGATTTCAGGGTGAACAGTACCGACCTAGGATTTCAGCAGAACTGGATTTATTGGAATACTTTGGTTATTTTTTGCTATTGTTTTTTGCCAATACAACACACAAATCAGAGCGACCTGCACCTGCTGGAGTCAAGTTGATTTCAGTGATAGCATCTGATTTGTGGTACAATTATTGTTTGTTGCCAATACAAACATACAAAACAGTCTGCTGTGTTTCTATACATATATGCTTGTGCTTTTCTTTTTCATTTTCTTCGGCAATGCTGTATGTTGTAAGTTGGGGTTTCTTTAGATATTCTTTTTTTTTATTAACGCAAATGTTGTAGAAAAAAAAAATATTCTAAATTTATATTGATAATTGTTCACACACAAAAAAAAAAAAGTTCTGAGCATCTATCTAAATTCCCTGTTCAACTGACAATTAATGCTTCCTGATAGATTGCCTCCCACTTAAGTCATAGGGTCTCTGTCACCCCTTTATTGCCTTAACTTATTGGCACCATCTGCGAATTCAGATCCAGTGCATTAACCCAATTTTTGAGTTTTGATCCAAACCGTCCAAGATGCTCTAACACGAATCTTAAAGGGTCTGGACCCCACAAATAATACTGGCCCCTGCGCTACCACCGAATAGGCACCGTACACGTCTAAACTCAAAAATTGGATTACTTTAGGGGATCCGGACTCACCATCTGCTGGGATGTGATAATATTCTAGGAATTAATTGAAGATCACAAAAAACTGGAATGTTTCGTTATTTTTAATCATTTCATTTACTTGTAAGCATACTCACAAGATTCACGAATAATTTGCGAATAATTTATATTTTTGGTGATGACGAACTGAACGCCGAATTATTCGGTAGACCGAACTTTGACCGAATTATTCTCGTATAATTCGCAAATTTTACGAATTTTTTCCAGAACATTTTTTGTTTGTTTTTTTTTGCTTCCTTGTAGGATTGAGATTTCTGGTCTGGATAATTTCAAATTATTTCTGAATTATACTCGAATTATTTCCGAATTACGAATTTTTGACCTCACCGAACCGAACCCAAATAATTCATTTGTCACTATACTTGTAAGTGCTTGATCCGTATCAAAATTTGTGTGCACTTCCGCAAAGATTCTAAAGTTGTTTGAATTAGTGGTTGGCTCCCGGGTACCTCGGGCAGGGCAGGGCAGAACCCGTCCCGGGCAGCGGGCAGGACGGGTACGGGTACAGCGGGTATCTGGGTACAACGGGCACGGGTAGGCGGGTTTTTTTTTTTAAAACTTCGCCCTGCCCGTCTCAAACCCGTGCCCGTCCCGGGTAGACGGGTACAACGGGCACGGGTAGAGGGGTATTTTTTTTTTCTGTTTTGTTTTCTTATTTTTTTTACCGTGTCGTACGAATATTATTACGTGTTTATTACGTGTTTACCGTGTCGTACGAATATTATTATGTGTCGTACGAAATATTATTTCTTTACACGAGTAATTTTATTTTATTTTCAAACTCTCATTCTAATTATATAGTTTCATAATTTATTTATATCTCGAAATTTGTAGTTTACATTTTAAATTGATAATATATTTGTAAACGTTCAATTTAAATTGATAATATAAATATAAATCTAAATTAAATAAATATTAAATATAAATCTAAATTCAAATCTAAATTTAGATGCAAATTAAATTAAATCTAAATTGAATAAAATGTAAATCTAAATTAAATTTAAATTGAATCCAAATCTAATTTAAATCTAAATTAAATTGAATAAAAGAAAAAGAAAAAGGAAAAAAAAAAACAAGGCATTTCAGCCTTTGGCTTCAGCAGTTCAGCCTCTGCCGAATTAAAAAAAAAAAATCACAGTTACTGTAGAACAATTACATATTTTAACAGAGCAGTTTTAGCTTCATGCAGCGCACTAATCATATGCAGTTCTGTACTTCGTGCGCTACATGTAGCCAAAACTGATCTGTTAAAATCATAGTTACTGTAGATCCGGGGGGAAGAAAATTTGAAATAAAGGGGTTCGGGTTCGGGTGCTACAGTACACGGGTAAACGGGTGCTACAGTACACGGGTAAACGGGTAGCGGGCACGGGTACACGGGTAGCGGGCACGGGTACGGCGGGTACGGGTACACCCGGGTTTTTTTTCCAAAAATAGCCGCCCTGCCCATTTGAGACCCGTACCCATGTACCCGTTTACCCGGGTATACCCGGGCACGGGTACGGGTACCCCGGGCACCGGGCACGGGCGGACCGGGTTCGGGCAACCCGTTAGGGGTAGTGTCAAACCACTAGTTTGAATGAATCTTGAGGTGAATCGAATGACTCTAATTAGACATTAGACCGGACATCGGATCGGATCTTGATGCAAGATAAGAGATGCTTAGCCACCCTAAAGTTTTAATTTTTTTTAATGAGGGATGCTTCTATGGGCATAAGGACCTATTTGTAAAATGAGCATATTTTTATTTTCAAAATTCAAACAGTCGATCCGACCATTCAACATTATCTCCATATTAAAATGTACTTGGAGGTCAAATTTTACATTTTTCTAAATTTTTTTACTATTTATTAAGTATTTTACAAAACTAGTCAAATTCAGACCATTGAATTTTGTACCCATCTTAATAAATAGTAAAAAATTCAAAAAAATGTAAAATTTGACCTCCAAGTACATTGTAATATGGAGAAAATGTTGAACGGTCGGATCGACTGTTTGAACTTTGAAAATGAAAATATGGTCATTTTACAAATATGTCCTTATGCCCATGGAAGAATTTGCCTTTTTAATTATATATATTGAAATTTAATTGAATTTTGTTGTCTCAAATTTTTTTATATAATATATCAAGCCTCACAAAATGTTACAATTTCAATTTGTGGTCGTAGAGACTTGAATTCAAATCTCAGCTTCTATAAATTATTCATTTTAGGGAAAATTTTTGGTGTGCCCATATAAACTTTCACAGCAATTAAATTTTCTATGAAAACATCGTAATATCCAATATTCTAACAAAAACTTAACATTCTTCTTCATATAACTTTTTATTTGATTATTTTAATATTAAATGGACAGATATACTCTTCTCTTTCCTTAAATCCTTATTAATAATAGCTTAGCAAAGAAACTTCAAAGTGACAATTTGAAGGTAAGCTCACTGTTCACCAATTCCAACTAGGACAATAGCTCCTACGAGAAAAAAAAAAATGGTTCCATGACCTTGGTCTCAAAATACAACCAATACCATACTCCAATGCTTTCTAATGCAAGCCCATAAACTTGGCAGGCTTAGACGTGAAAAGCCCATAAACTTGGCAGGCTTAGACGTAAAAAGCCCATAAACTTGGCAGGCTTAGACGTAAAAAGCCCATGACCTTGGCAGGCTTAAGACGTAAAAAGCCCATGAACTTGGCAGGCTTAGACGTAAAAAGCCCATGAACTTGGCAAGCCCGTAAATACAACAGTTGCTTTTCTGTACAGTTGTGCGTGTTAGATAGACTGTTGAAAAAGGGGCGGTTCGGGTCGGTCCGGTCCAAACCCGCCCGGTCCCCGGGTTGACTCGGGCACGGGTTAGCCCGGGTCAACGGGTTGAGTCGGGTAGGGGGGGCGGGTTGGGGTCTGACTCGGCCGAACCTAACCCGGTCTAAACCCGGCGGGTTAGGACGGGGCGGGTTAGGTCGGGTCAGGGGTCGGTCCGGTCCGGGTAGGGCCGGTCCGGTTTTTTTTTTTTTTTTTTTTTTTTTTTTTTTTTTTTTTTCTGTTTTTTTGTTTTCTGTTTCCAGAGGCAGAGAGGGGCAGAGCAGAGGGCAGCGGCCAATTTTTCTTTTTTTGCATTTTTTTTTCTTTTTATTTTATTTTAACTCAATATATTTTTGTTATAACTTATAACAAAATCAAATTAAGTTAAAACCGAATTTTGTTAAAACCAAATTATTCTAAAACCGAGATATACCGAATTATTTTTTATCTTTAAAATCGAATTATTTTAAAACAATATATTTAAAAACAAAAGTTACCCTCCTCCTTTATTCCGGGCTTGGGACCGGCTATGTAAAATAACATAGGCGGAGTTCTAACTTTTTTTTTGTTAGTAATTATTCTTTAAAATAAAACAATTGAAATATTTAGAAATTATAATTTAAAAAAATGTAAATAAAAATTAAAAGAGGATAGAATTTTATACCGACACTACCTATCTAGTAGTTGTTGTGCATATACCATAGGTCGCTCTCTTGCTCACCGTCCGAATCCTCGTTAGGCTCAGGTCCCTCGGTACCGCTTTCTTGAGTGTCGACACCGGATGATGACGCTTCCAATCTCATGGCATGTTGCGTGCGATTTTCAGCATCAATCCAGTCTTTCAAGCACACAAGTCTCTCGAAAACATGTGCACCCAGCTTACTTCGTTTATCGGTAAGGATCCTGTTCGCCGAGCTAAAACAGGATTCAGAAGGGACGGTTGACACGGGCACGGCAAATATGTCGCGGGCCATCATCGCCAGTGTTGGATAGGCAGTTGCATTCCTCCTCCACCAATCCATGACGTCAACTCCTTCACTTTCGGTGGTCCCCAATAAGTAGCTCATTAACTCGTTCGTGTTACCTTGGGATCCCGTCGGGTCGTCATCATCCTGAAAATCGCCTAACAATCCAGTACTGCTGTGTGTGGATAGACTATTAAAACAATAGAAAAAATTAGTGGACAAATAATGTAGATATTATAAATAATAAATATTAAAAACATATGTATATTTATATTCGTACCTCACGCCACCGGTCGAAGGCGGTTGGTCGGCATTTCTTCTTTCGTAATATATGGCAAACATGTCGTCCAATGCCTTTTGTACCCGGGGATCCTCGTCCCTCCAATTTAATTTTAGATTTTTCTTGTAGGCTACGAGTATTTTTACCGTGAACTTCTTCTTGTATGCCGGATGGAGGCAGTTTGCGAGAACGGTCAAGAGGGGTACCTCTTCCCAATATTTAAGAAATTTTACCTTCATGGCTGCTACGATCGGATGGAGAGGGGAATCCTCATTATCCCTATCCTCCATATCACGGTACACCTTGGAAATATAGTAGAGATGGTGCAGCAACTCATGTGCCGTCGGTGTGTACGAGCAAGATAATTTCACGGTTGCGGTGAAAAAGGTTCCAAGGAATTGTGCAAGCATTATTATTAGCTGCCATTCGGGGTCGGTGAGTTCCAAAGCTTGTCCTTCGTCCGTCGATCTCAACATCTCCCCTATAGCCGCCTTGTAAGGAATGCATCGGTGCAGCATCCTGTAGGTGGAATTCCAACGGGTGTCTATATCCCATGGTACCCTCATTTTGCCCAAACCTATTCTTTCGCACAAAGCTGCGAAATTTTGTTTTCTTTCTTGGTTTGAAAAAATATGGGCAAGACCTCCCTTGAATTTAATTATCAAGTCCTTTACGGCTTCTACCTTAAGACCATCTTTTACGGTAAGGTTTAGTATATGGCAAGCACACTTTTGGTGAAACAGTGCACCATTCATGATTGGGTTTAGGGACCGGATGAAATGATCGATAGACGCTACATTGTTGCTAGCATTATCGAACGAGATAGAAAAAATCTTGTTCCGTAAATCCCTTTTTAGATTATATTCTTGTAAAACCCCAATAATTGAATGGTAAATAACTTGTGCAGTGTGCGGGGAATCTAACACCCGAAAACTTAAAACCCGTTTTTGTAAAACCCAATTCTCATCGATCCAATGACCGGTAATACAAGAGTACCCTAGGCCGTGTTTACCGGCAGTCCATATATCGGAGGTAATGGAGACATTATAATTGGCATATCCAAATATAGCTAGTAGCTCGTTTTTCTTTTGGAAAAACTGGTTTTTCATTTCACGTACCATTTTTCTATGATGGATTTTCTTATACAATGGTTGAGCTAACCCCCGAATGCATAGCCGGGCAAAACTACTACAATTACCCATACTAATTGGTTGTTCCTTGTGGGCAATATATCGGGCAAATTCTTCAAGCATTATTTTTTCATCATATCTTTGGTGGGTTCTACTACCATCCGGGTTCATAAGGGTTTGGACTAACCGCGGGTCCGCATTTTCTTGCGGTAACTCACCCTTTTTCGCATGACCATCGGCATGTTTCTTAAAAGTGGACATACCATTTGCAAGTTTATACTCGTAAATAACCTTGCAACCGCGTACCTTACATTTTAGAGTACGGACAACTCCACTCGCATTCAATGTCCTCTCATAATACCGCCACCAATCCGCCTTGTATTCGGGTGTCTTGGTTTTCCTCTTCTTCGGTGGTTCGATGGGAATGGGAGCAACAGCTTCGGCTTGGGTTGCGGGGACAACTTCAATTTCCGGGGCACTTGACGAGGGACCGCTTCCTATAGGGGCGGTGTATTGAGTCGATCCTGTAGAAGCCGTACCTGCTCCATATGAAGGGTTAGAATAATAGTAATTAGGTGGTGCCATTTGGGATGGATTTTGTGGATAATAGTTAGGATATTGTTGTGGATAAATAGGTGGTGGCACTTGGGAGGGATTTTGTGGATACGGCGGTTGCACTTGCGAGGGATTTTGTGGATAAATAGGTGGTTCTTGTGGTTGAATCCTACTTTCTATTGCATCCATATTTTGTTGTTGGCCATCGGGCGTAGGGTTGAAAAAATCCTCGGAAGCTCTATGAGCAGCACGCATCCATTCGGGCATTTCGGGGTCCATTTGTTCTACATATTAAAACCAAATTCATATCAAAATAAATCCGAAATTGTGTAACCTATTTAAATGTAAATCTAAATTCAATATAAATTAGATTAAATGTAAATTAATTCTAAATTACGTCTAAAATAAATCTAAATTAAATCTAACATAAATCTAAATTAAATATAAATTAAAGTTCTCATTGGCCTCTAAATTCAAATTAAATCTAAATTAAATCTAAATTAAATATAAATTAAGTCTAACAAAAATAAATCTAAATTCAAATTGGACTCTAAGTATCTAAATTCAAATTGGCCGAACTTCACAAAAAAAAAAAAAAAAAAAATTTTGGCCGAAATTCAAAAGAAAAAGAAACAGAAAAGGAAAAAGAAAAAAGAAAAGGAAAAAGAAAAAGAAAAAGAAAAAGAAAAAAAAGAAAAAATTTAAAAAAAATAAAGTCTAATTAAAATTTAAAAAATAAAGTCTAATTCAAATTTTAAAAAAATGTCTAATTTAAATTTTAAAATTTAAAAAAATAACTCTAATTCAAATTTAAAAGAAATAAAGTTTAATTCAAATTCAAATTTAAAAAGAAAAAGAAAAAGAAAAAGAAAAAGAAAAAGAAAAAAATAAAAAATTTTAAAAAAAATAAAGTTTAATTAAAATTTAAAAAATAAAGTCTAATTCAAATTTTAAAAAAATGTCTAATTCAAATTTTATAAATTTAAAAAAAATAACTCTAATTCAAATTTAAAAAATATATTTAAGAAAAAATAAGTCTAATTCAACTTATAACTCTAACAAAATAAAATATAAATTATTCAAATGTAACCTATTAAAAATAAAGATAACATATTTAGAAATAAATCTAACTATCCAACCAATCCAAAAATAAGAAATAACTAAAAAATCTAACCTATTTAAGATAAATTCGAATTTTAAAAAATAAAATCTAACCTATTTCAAAATAAATCCGAATTTCAAAATAAAATCCAATAATCTAACATATTCAAAATTTAAAAAATAAAATATAACATATTTATCAAACAAATCTATTTATCTAACCTATTTCAAAATAAAATACAATAATCTAACATATTTCAAAATTAAAAATACAATAATCTAACATATTTAGAAATAAATCTAAAATCTAACATATTTGAAATTATTCAAATGTACTCTAATTCAAATAAAGATAACATATTTAGAAATAAATCTAACTATCCAATCAATTCAAAAATAAGAAATAACTAAAAAATCTAACCTATTTAAGATAAATTCGAATTTTAAAAAATAAAATCTAACCTATTTCAAAATAAATCCGAATTTCAAAAATAAATCCAATAATCTAACATATTCAAAATTTAAAAAATAAAATATAACATATTTATCAAACAAATCTATTTATCTAACCTATTTCAAAATAAAATACAATAATCTAACAAATACAATAATCTAACATATTTCAAAATTAAATACAATAATCTAACTTATTTAGAAATAAATCTAAAATCTAACATATTTGAAATTATTCAAATGTAACCTATTAAAAATAAAGATAACATATTTAGAAATAAATCTAACTATCCAACCAATTCAAAAATAAGAAATAACTAAAAAATCTAACCTATTTAAGATAAATTCGAATTTTAAAAAATAAAATCTAACCTATTTCAAAATAAATCCGAATTTCAAAATAAAATCCAATAATCTAACATATTCAAAATTTAAAAAATAAAATATAACATATTTATCAAACAAATCTATTTATCTAACCTATTTCAAAATAAAATACAATAATCTAACAAATACAATAATCTAACATATTTCAAAATTAAATACAATAATCTAACATATTTAGAAATAAATCTAAAATCTAACATATTTGAAATTATTCAAATGTAACCTATTAAAAATAAAGATAACATATTTAGAAATAAATCTAACTATCCAACCAATTCAAAAATAAGAAATAACTAAAAAATCTAACCTATTTAAGATAAATTCGAATTTAAAAAAATAAAATCTAACCTATTTCAAAATAAATCCGAAAATAATAATAAAATATAATAATCTAACAAATCCAATAATCTAACAAATCCAATAATCCAATATAACATTTATTTGAACAAATAAATAATTGTAGCTTATTTATCTAACAAATTTAAAAATAAATCCTAATTTAACAAATAAAAACTAACAATATTAAAAATTACTAACAATATCTAACAATTACTAAAAATTACTAACAATTACTAAAAATTACTAACAACTACTAAAAAATACTAACAATTACTAACAAATAACAATTACTCAAAATTACTACAAATTTCTAAACATTACTAACAATTACTAAAAATTATCTAACAATTCCTAACAATTACTAAATTAACCTATTTAAACTAATTCTAATTATTTAACAATTACTAAAAATAAATCTAACCTTTTAATCTCGCGGAAAAATCTTGCGGGAGGTAGAATGAAAAAAATCCTTCGTAATTCCTCTACTTTCGTCTTTCGTATTCCTTTGCGTATTTGTATTTTGTAGAAGGAAATAAATTGCAACTCTTTTTTTTTAAACAATAAAAATAAAATTTGAGAATAATAAAAATATTGAGAGTATGAGAATATGAGATTGAGAGAATGAGAGATTGAGAATAATGAGTATGAGATTGAGATGTGAAAATTTATGAAGAATGGGGGTATATTTAAGGGTGTGTTTGGGGGGGGGGGGGGGGGGAAATTTGCCGTTGGAATTCTAAAAAAATTTGAATTTCGGCTGGGGGCGGGTTGGGTCGGGTTGACTCGGGTCCCGCCGGGTTAGACCCGGGTTTCGGGCGGGTTAGGTCGGGTCTGACCCGGGTTAGGTCGGGTCTGACCCGGGTTAGGTCGGGTCTGACCCGGGTTAGGGTCGGGGTAGGTCGGGTTCACCCGGGTTCGGCCGGTTCAGCAGGGTTTTGGGTCGGGTTCTGACGGTTCGGGTCGGTTTTAGGCCGGTCCGGGTCGGGTTCGGGTAGACGGGTTGACTCGGCGGGGGGAAGGTCGGGTTTCGCCCAGGAAACCGGATCCGACCCGTTTCAAACCCGACCCATCACTTTAGAACGGGTCGGGTCGGATTCAAGGTCGGGTCGGGGTCGGTTCGGGTTCGGGTCCCGGGTTTGCACGGTCCGGGTCGACCCGCCCGGGTTTAATCAATACTCTAGTGTTAGACTGTTAGGTAATTAACCAACTTGCTACAGTCTACATTCATACATACTTTACCTGGAATAAAAAATTGCGAACATATTCTCTTTCTCTTAGGCTGCCAGCTCAGCACACACGGAGAGCGAAAGAGAGAAGAGGGCGAAAGAAATCCGATCAGTCGGCAATGGCCAAATCATCCTCTTCTCTCAATCTGGATAAGTGATTCTCCTCTTTCAATTTCTTCAAGATTTTCCCTTTTTCTCTCCTCTCTGACAAAAACAGCCAACTCGCGAGACCTGGCCAAGTCGGCCTTCTAGAAGCGCGCACACAAAGAAATAAATAAGAAAGAAAGGATCTTGAACTCGTGGATGTCATGAAACAAAGACCCTGAAGTCTTGAACGAATCCGCAATCTATCGCTCTCCCGATAAGTCATCGAGAGGTAGCTATCGCCTCGTTTACCCCAACACAACACAAGTCGCCAACCCCATCATCCCCAAATATTCAATCAAGAAATCTCAAAATCAGATCCGATGGGGAATTGCTGCGCCAGTTCTCCAAAAACCTACGAAGGCGGTGATCCAGCGCCTAACCCCATGAGGAAGCAAAACCTTTTCACGGTTGACTATAACCGGGGCCCTAGTTCAGTGGGTAGAATCACTGTCCTGTCGAACCCTACTGGCCATGACATTGGCGCTTTCTATGAGCTTGGTAGTGAGCTCGGCCGTGGCGAATTCGGCGTCACTTACCTCTGCATTGAGAAGTCAACTGGCACGAAATACGCGTGCAAGTCAATTTCCAAGAACAAACTTCGCACGCAGGTCGACATAGAGGATGTGAGGAGGGAGGTTGAGATCATGCGGCACCTGCCGGTGCATACAAATATAGTAACTTTGAAGGATACCTATGAGGATGAGAGTGCTGTGCATCTGGTAATGGAGCTGTGTGAGGGTGGTGAGCTATTTGACCGAATTGTGGCACGGGGCCACTATACAGAGCGAGCTGCGGCTGTTGTTACTAAGACCATTGTGGAAGTGGTGCAGGTTAATTTTACTACTTATACAGTTTTTGGTACATATAAACTAGTAACTTTGACTATGACTGACAAATTAAGGGCAAATGTTTGCTTCTCCAAAAAAAAGTTCAAATTGTAATTCTTCCAATTATCAAGGAATGCCAATTTTATCATGCAACTGCATTTTATCAAAATATCTTATAGAAGCTAGTTATTCACCAGTAAGTTGTTTCGGTCCTCTTTGTAATTTAATTCCATTAACCAACAATTCAAGAGTTGTTCTTGAAGCAGTTCTCAGGTTCTTGTTGTTGTTGTTTTTTCCCATTGTCTACTATTACAGATTTGTCATGGGCATGGAGTAATTCACAGAGATCTGAAGCCAGAGAATTTCTTGTTTGGTAACAAGAAGGAAACTGCCCCTTTGAAGGCTATTGATTTCGGTTTATCTATATTCTTTAAGCCTGGTATTATCTTAGTTCAAATACCTTCTTTATTAATTAGGCATTATTTTCATTTTCTGTAAATGAGCTCAATACCTGATACCTATGTTATTAAATAGACGTAATGACATTCCTTAAAAGATAAAAGGCACAAATTACTGTCTGCTAAATTTTCATTAACAAAAAGAAGGAAAGAGAGTGCAAGAAAGAGGTACCTAAATGGCATTGATTTTATTTTGCAGGTGAAAAGTTTAATGAAATAGTAGGCAGCCCGTATTACATGGCCCCTGAGGTCTTGAAGAGAAATTATGGCCCGGAAATAGACATTTGGAGTGCCGGTGT
Organism: Carex parvula; assembly: GCA_025461045.1. Lineage (NCBI taxonomy): Eukaryota > Viridiplantae > Streptophyta > Magnoliopsida > Poales > Cyperaceae > Carex > Carex parvula. Next base: position 137,803 of record JAJGRW010000097.1, on the reverse strand, counting down.
AATCCTCTACATTCTTCTCTCTGGTGTGCCTCCATTTTGGGCAGGTAGATTACATCATCAAAAGGGCATCATAGTCTCTCTGTTTTTTTTCCTTTACTTCTACTTAAGTAGAGGGGCAGCATATTATCATTAGGCAATCTATTGCTTCCATCTCTATTTTTTTTTCCCGTGGAAACTGATTGTACTGACTAGTTGGAGATTGGTTACTTGGTGTGTGAAATAGAATAAATTCCTTAAACTTGTCTGCACACAGTATCTTTTAGCTATATCACATTTTTAATACAGTAGCCCTATAGAATGTAACCAGGTGGTGTCTGGAACCTAAGCACTAAAATTTGCCAATAAGCATTATTTATTGTTTTGATCCTTATATATGATATATTTGCAAAATTATACAGACACCGAGCAGGGTGTTGCTCAGGCCATTATTCGATCAGTGGTAGATTTCAGAAGAGACCCATGGCCCATAGTTTCAGATCATGCTAAAGATCTTATCAAGCGAATGCTAGAGCCTGATCCAAAGAAGCGTCTAACAGCCCAGGAAGTGCTTGGTACAATATTTCTCACTTCCTCTCTTATATTTCATTGTTAGTTGAAAAATGCTAGTGAATTACAAGAATAACTTTGTTCTTGACACTTTTTATATATGGTCTTTTCAGATCACACTTGGCTGCGCAATTTGAAAAAAGCACCTGATGTTTCTCTAGGCGAGACAGTTCGTACAAGACTTCAGCAATTTTCTGTGATGAACAAGTTCAAGAAGAGAGCTCTAAGGGTAATAATTTTCACTCTATTCCGCTTCATGATTTGTTAGACCTAATTTTTGGACCTTTTTAGGTAGCAATTGGTGATGGTGTTATCTACCTCAGTATCTGGTACCATGTGGGTTGAGATAAGGTGGTAAGGGGTCTAGCTAAGTATATGGTGATATGTAGGTACTGGTAATAGAGAGTTGACCAAGTCAACACAGCAGTTTGACCGAATCAACACAGTATAGGAAGCAATTAGAAGATGTAACATATTCAGTTAGTTAGTTGATCACAAGTTGTTATAGCTTGTACAAGGTATATATATACCCAAGTACTGTAATACATTTGGATTAAGAAAAGCAAATTACAAATCAATCTTCTCTCTATCTGTATCTCTACAGTATTCATCTCTATAATGCTTTAACCGGCAAAGTTGGGGTCTAGCTTCATATCTTATACTGCGTGGGTCCAGAAAGGTAGTAAGGGTTCTAGCATAGTATTTGGTGACGTGTGGGTACTGCTAAGGTAGGGGTTTAGCTTAGTATCTGATGCTGTTTGGTACGTAGTAAGGGGATCAAGCTTAGTGTATGGTGACGTATGAGTTCCAATGAGGTTGGGGTTTTAGAAACAAGAGGCATTGCAACTCTTTTCGAAAAAGCAGAGAATTATTTTTATGAACTGATTGTATGAACAGGTGATAGCTGAGCATCTAACAATAGATGAAGTCGCTAGCATAAAGGATTTGTTCGACAAGCTTGATGTGCAAAAAAAGGGTGAGATAACCTTGGATGAATTGAAAGACGGTCTCCGCAACCAAGGACATGACATCACTGATTCTGATGCCCGTGTACTTATGGATGCCGTAAGTACCAGTACCCTGTTATTTCCAAAATTTTACAATACTGCCTTGTACTGGTAACCCACTTGTGTAGTGTTCAGTTGTATTCTTTATTGGGGCTCTTTTTCTGGAACATGATGCTTGTACTCAACTAAACCAACAATGTGGGTAGGGATGTAAAAAAAAGTCACGCTGTGACTGGATACGTCACTGCCGGCATGTGTGCTGGTCCCATGCCATAACCATCCGCGTGACATGACCATCCTTCGGAAAATTGGCACGGCCCGGAACGTCACGCAAAATGATCTGGTCATGGCACGGCACGTAGTCACGCGAGTCACACGTGATCAGGACCATTAGAACTTGATATTATGGTGAATTTTGAATAAACTAACTTAAATTACGAAAAAAATAGTTAAACTTGACCAAACGTGACCGGTCACGTTTGGACATGACACGTGTGGTCACGACATGACTAACACGCCATGACTGTCCATCTCAATTTGGTCACGGCACGTGACCCCAAGTACGCACGTATTTACATCCCTATACTCAACTAAACCAACAATGTGGGTTCCAAACTCCAAACTCCAAACAAAGTGGATTTCTCCTAATAACACTGCGAGCAACATTCTTTCTAGGCTGATGTTGACGGCAGCGGGACATTGGATTTGGGTGAATTTATGGCAGTATCCATCCACATTCAAAAGATTGAAAATGATGACCACCTCCGGAAGGCTTTTGCATTCTTTGATAGAAATGATAGCGGCTTCATTGAGATTGAAGAGCTCTCTGACTGCTTGGCGAATGACCTCGGCCCGAATCATGAAGAAGTCCTTAATGCTATTGTTCGCGATGTTGACATTGACAAGGTAATTTACTAATTATCAATTACTCCTCTCTACATTTTTGTTATTTCTTGGCTTGGATTTAGAAAAGCGATTAGGCCCCTTAGTACTGCCTTTTTCCTTGTCGATAACTTTATGAAGCACCAAATTAACTAGGAAAGTAAATATTATAAAGCAGAGCCGACAATGAGTGAGGCTATGGTACTTTGCAAAGCGCGGGTCGGTCCGTGCTATGGATATATATCTTTGTTTCCAAAGTCCAAACAGTTGATATGCACCGCTCAACATGATCTCCATATGAAAATGTACTTGGAGTAGAAAATCACTTGATCCAAAAATTCTGGACCATCCGAAAGTAGTGATTTTCTACCTACCTTAAAGAATAATAAAAAAAATATAAAATTTGGTCTCTTAGTAAATTTTCATATGGAGATCATGTTGAATGGTTCAGATCGATTATTTAAATTTAAAAAATGGAGATATGGATCCATAGCACGTACCGATCCGCGCTTTGCAAAGTACCATAGCCTCGCTCGCTGACAATACCTAATCAGCATAAGTTTTGTGCAGAGATTTCTGTACACGGCCTGATTGTGATTTGGTAATGTACTGGTCAGTACATTGAAATGCCAAAACTGACTGATGCAAAATGGAAATGGACATTTTTTAATTTCATAACTTTTATATCATGAGATTGTTTGTTGTTTCACAGGATGGCAGGATAAGCTACGAGGAATTTTCAAATATGATGAAAGCGGGAACTGATTGGAGGAAAGCTTCAAGGCAGTACTCGCGAGAACGGTTTAATACTTTGAGTTTGAAGTTGTTACAGGACAGTGCCGTGCAAGTTAATGCTTAGATGGATAACAAAGGTTTTTTTTTTTTTTTTGTGCTTTACTGATATCATAATTTGGGTTTCTTTTTGTTTTTCTTCTCCATTTTTCTCCAAGATTTACGTGTTAATTCCAAATTTAGCTCTTCTTTTGTATGTATGATATTTCCTGGGGATGTAAAAAAGTTACTCAAAGGTGTAGTAGTCTCAGAGCGTGATTGTAAATAATTTTACAGGATATATGTTGTTGAGAAATATCTGTATACGTTGATTTTTGTTAGTTTTGGTGAGATAAAAGATTGAAATCTTTACATGTACATGCCATTTTCTTTGCTCTCTTAATTTTTGAAAATTATTTTTGATCCTTCAAGTTTGAGTTTGTACTAAATTGATACTTAAGAAGTTTGAGTTTGTACTAAATTGATACTTAAAATAGAAAAATATGATATAAAACATTTTCTTTTTCATCTATCACATCTTCATGTTCAGCATTGAAACAATACAAATAATGCAAATAATGCAAATAGTGCATAGACAGATATAATTATTAAACATTATTTAAAATATCTGTGCCATCATAAATTAATTAAAATTAATATTAACATGTATCTTATTATAAATAATTAAATATCATTATGATATAGATGTGTACGTGGATCTTCATCATTAATTTGTTATAAATAAAAAAAATGTAAGGAACAAAATAGTAAAACGAGTGATATTTTAAGAATAAATGGTACTTTTGAAAAGTTTATGGTCAAAATGGTAAACGAGTAATATTTTAAGAATCAGAATAATATTTTATTCTTTTTAAAAAATAAAATGATAAATAAGTGATATTTAAAATTATCTATGTAATTTACTTTAAAAAAATAAAAATTTAACTAAACAAACAATATCAAATACGGGCTAAATCTATTTTTTTCTTAAAAAAAAAAATTAAAAATTTATACCGACCAAGCATGAAAATGTGGTCTGAGGTTTGACTGTTCTTATGAGCCATCTAGAACTTTTTTTTTTATTATTATTTATGTTTCTATTATCTTTATTTCGTGAACGGGTTGATCTGAATCAGACACATGAGAGATCTTCGATCAACGGTTCGGATCCTAATCGCTTTCTATCGCTCACCGTCAGATATTGACAGAGCAGTTTTTGCAGTGCGTGAAGTATTGAACTATTGACCTGGTTGACTGGTTCTATTGCCCGTGCGCTGCATAAAGGAAAAGGGGCTCTGTCAATATTTTTCACCTTTTCAAGTCACAAATGGGGAGAACGGATCCTAACGACCTAACCGCTTTCTATCGCTCACCGTCAGATATTGACAGAGCAGTTTTTGCAGTGCGTGAAGTATTGAACTATTGACCTGGTTGACTGGTTCTATTGCCCGTGCGCTGCATAAAGTAAAAGAGGCTCTGTCAATATTTTTCACCTTTTCAAGTACAAATGGGGAGAACGGATCCTAACGACCTAACCGCTTTCTATCGCTCACCGTCAGATATGACAGAGCAGTTTTTGCAGTGCGTGAAGTATTGAACTATTGACCTGGTTGACTGGTTCTATTGCCCGTGCGCTGCATAAAGGAAAAGAGGCTCTGTCAATATTTTTCACCTTTTCAAGTCACAAATGGGGAGAACGGATTCTAACCGCTTTCTATCGCTCACCGTCAGATATTGACAGAGCAGTTTTTGCAGTGCGTGAAGTATTGAACTATTGACCTGGTTGACTGTTTCTATTGCCCGTGCGCTGCATAAAGGAAAAGAGGCTCTGTCAATATTTTTTCACCTTTTCAAGTCGCAAATGGGGAGAAGTTTAAATCTCGACTCCGTTGAATCGCATATCATATCCTCCCACCCTTTTATCTCAACATTTTCCACCATTTTTTTCTCCGAAAACGACTCTGGTTTTAATTTCTTCAATTTAAAATATCCGATTCCTGTTTTCTCAACTGATAACGATATCTAGCCATTGAAATTTCAGCCCTGATATTGCTTCCAGAGGTTTGTTTATTCATTTAATTGTTGAAAATGGGGTTTTGACTTTTGTCAAAGTTCGTTAATTTCTAGAGAAAACAAAACCCTAAGCAACAACCAAGAACTTCATCGGAAGCCACACAAATTTTTACTTTTTCCACAATTTTTGTTCTAGAAAGTCTCATATTTTGCACCGTAATAAATCGCAAATCCCACCATGACCAGCATAATCAACCTCAAAATCTCCTTTTTAAAAAAAATTAGATCTCAATGGGTAACACCATTAAAGGTTGCTACCGGCCGAAATCCCACAAAGATGAGAAAGAGACTAAGCATCCAAAGAAACATGGTAAGAAGACAACTAAAAAAACTGTAACAAATTACATGTGGGCCCCAAACTCAACTCAGCAACCAACTGTGTTGCCGGCACCGAATGGTACCGACATCAATGCGTTTTACGTGGTTGGTCAAGAATTGGGCCGTGGCGAATTCGGCATCACCTATCTTTGCATCGAGAAGTCGACCAGAAAAAAGTACGCTTGCAAGTCCATTTCCAAGAAGAAGCTTCGCACGCAAATCGACATAGAGGATGTGAAACGGGAGGTGGTGATCATGGAGCGCCTGCCGTCACACAAAAATATAGTGAAGTTGGTAGCTACTTACGAGGATGATGATGCGGTGCACATTGTCATGGAGTTATGTGAAGGAGGCGAGCTATTTGACCGGATCGTGGGACGGGGCCACTATACAGAGAGAGATGCGGCAGTTGTTACTAAGACCATTGTGGAAGTGGTCCAGGTTGATTTTTATTTCCCTTGATATATCCTTGTTGTTTTTGTTATCCTTTAAATTTTTAGTAAATTTGGGCACAATTATGTATTGCGAGGTTCTAAATTTGCAATTAGGCACCATTTAGTAAGAAAATTATTGTTCAGTCGCTTCTTCTCAATTTTTCTCTTATATATATTTTGCTGTCATAGGTTTGCCATGCTCATGGGGTGATTCACAGGGACCTCAAACCGGAGAACTTTTTATTTGGCAACAAAAAGGAAAATGGTCCATTGAAGGCTATTGATTTTGGTTTATCTGTATTTTTTGAGTCAGGTATTTGCCCAAACACTAAACTTCCAATTTTTTTTTTTTTTGGGAATTTTTTGTATATGATTGAGGTCCTTATTTTTTGCCGGCCAGGTACGTCCATGTGTTAAAGAAGGTTGCAAGAGTAAAACAAAAATGTTTTCTTTTTAAATAAGAACGTAAATTCCTGCATAAACCGAAAATAACAAAACATACGCAAGTAATAGGAAAAAAATAAATAAAAGGGACCAAAGCAACCTGCAACAAAATTGAACTGGTGCTGGTTATGACTGAGATAATCCGGAAGGTAAATAGAATGCAGCTAACTGGTACTGATTTGATTTCTTCAGATCAAAAATTTCATGAAATAGTAGGGAGCCCGTACTACATGGCTCCTGAGGTTTTGAAGCGAAACTATGGCCCTGAAGTAGACATTTGGAGTGCAGGTGTAATTCTTTACATCCTTCTCTGTGGTGTTCCTCCGTTTTGGGCAGGTACCCTTCTTGTTATTTCTGAAATTTACTGCATTTTTTGACTTCTCATTATACTGAAGTCATCGCTAGATGAGAAATGATAACCTAGATTTGTTATAAGATGAACTATCTTTTTCCTTGTAGAGTTCTGTAGGACATGGAGACTGGTTCTGGTTTTTCCTTTTTTTTTTTTAAATTGACAAAAAATGAAGAGTTAAATCGCTGAGATCGTTGCCAGTATCTTGTCTATTTCTCAAAATTTAATGTGATTTTTCTAAGTGATATAATTCGTCATCTTTGTACCTATTAAAAGAAATCAGAAGTTTGTTGAACATTTAATTATTTATATGAATTACAACATTATTAGAGAATAATAGCGGGCTGTCCTAGAGCCTGATTCAAAATCTATTCACTGCATTCTGTTATTCATTAGCTACTCCACAATGCAAACACGATTTCAAGAAAAATAAAAGGAAGAAAGTTGTATATTTATGACTAAGATAACAAAGAACTACTAATAATTTCTGTAATATTGGAAAAAACTTGTTTGGGTGATACAGAAACAGAGCAGGGTGTTGCACAGGCCATTATTCGATCAGTGATAGATTTTGAAAGAGACCCCTGGCCCATAGTGTCGGATCATGCAAAAGATCTTGTCAAGAAAATGCTAGAGCCTAATCCAAAAAAGCGTTTAACCGCACTGGGCGTTCTTGGTACAGCTACCTCTGTTTTTGTTATCTATAGGCATCATTGGCATCATTACCCTTCCATTTCTAACTTTCATTTGGTTTTTACAGAGCATCCTTGGCTACACAATCCAAAAAAAGGACCTGTTGTTTCTTTAGGTGAGTCTGTTCATACAAGACTCCAACAATTTAGTGTGATGAACAAGTTCAAAAAAAGAGCACTTAAGGTAATTAATTATTCTTTCTCAATTCATGTTCTTATGTTATGGTTAGGTTAATTTTCTAATGTGATTGTATGTGGTTATTAATCATATGGACAGGTGATAGCAGAGCATCTGACAATAGACGAAGTAGTCGACATAAAGGGTTTATTCGACAAGCTCGATGTGCGGCATGTGGGAGAGATAAACTTTGACGAATTAAAATATGGTCTCCGCAAGGCAGGGCACGACATACCTGACTCTGATGCTCTTATATTAATGGACGCCGTGAGAATTCTTTTTCTAGACTAAAATGATTTTACCATTGGGCTCATACCTGAGAGCAGGGTTCAAATGCCTTTTTAATTTTTTTAATAATAATAATTATTACAATTATATGTCAAACTAAAACCGTTAGATGTGATCTATTTTATTTTCTCTATATGCAAATAAAAAAGTATCACTTTAGGGTTTTTGTTTTTATGCGATTAGTAAGTTTAAAATTTGACAATCGGAAATTATCCACATCAGTGTTTTTTTGCAAACTCTTGATAACAATTAAAACATAGTTGAAATGTCATAATCTTTTACATGTGAATAGAGAAAATGATTTAGATTATATATCTAACGGTTTAGTTTTTACATTTAAGATTTAAAATTGCTGATACTTAGAACTTTAACACTCAATTAAGCCATAAATATGTAATCTTAGAAATGCATTTGATTTTCTAGGCTGACGTGGATGGGAGCGGAGCTTTGGATATAGGGGAGTTTATGGCCGTAGCGATCCATATTCAAAAGATTGGAAATGATGAACACATACGTAAGGCTTTTGCGTACTTTGATTCAGACCACAGTGGATTCATAGAGATTGAAGAGCTTAAAGAACACTTAGAACATGACCTTGGCCCCAATTTTGAAGAAATTATCAATGCCATTATTTGCGACGTCGACACTGATAAGGTAAAATGTAAATATTAATTATAAGTGTGCCTAAATAGGTACCACATCAACTGGTACGTACAGCACCAATAAAATCTAAACTAAGGCTGTTAATTACTCTTTGGTTTCTGATATATATTTTTGCTTGTTTACAGGATGGAAAGATTAGTTACCAAGAATTTGAGCATATGATGAAGGCGGGTACCGACTGGAGGAAGGTATCGAGGCATTACTCGCGTGAGCGATTCAACAGCCTCAGCTGGCAGCTGCAACAAGACGGTGCCGTGCAAATTGCGGCTTAAGAGCGAAGAAATATATATAGTAGGAAAACATCTGCTCCAGAAATCAGATGAAGACATGTAATTGTGTATCAGTATCTAAAATTGATTTTTTTTTTTTATCAACCATTGTCATTTAGGGTTGCTCCTTTTTTTTTTTCTTTTCTTTTCTTTATGTGTGGCGCTATCTGAAGTTATAGTTAACTAAGCAAGCTAGTGTGTTATATATAAACAGTGAGTCTATGGTACTATGCATAGCACGGATTAGTCCGTACTACGGAGTCATATTTTCATTTTAAAAATTCTAATGGTCGATCCAAACTGCTCAACGTGATCTCCACATGAATATTTACTTGCAGACTAAATTTTATATTTTTTCGAATTTTTTTACTATATTTTAAGATAGGTAGAAAACCACTTGATTTGAAAATTCTGGACCATCCAAAAACAGTGATTTTCTACCTATTTAAAAAAATAGTAAAAAAATTCTAAAAAATAAAAAATTTAGCCCACAAGTATATTCTCATATGGAAATCATGTTGAACGATTCGGATCGACCGTTAGAATTTTGAAAACGAAAATATTGATCCGTAGTACGGACCAATCCATACTATGTATAGTACCATAGACTCACTCTAAACCTTTTCTACCTCCCTTTGCATGTATTAGAACTTTTATCTTGGCATGTAAATTTTTGTAAAGAAAAACAGAAAGGCATACTGAGAGCTGCGTTTGTAAATACTTTTGATCAATTGAGTGGGTGTTCCAAAAGAGGCCATTTAGTTTGCTGAAAGTAGCAAACGATTTATGTTGGAACTATCAGGAACCATTTTTTTTTTCTCTGAAAAATAAATTGTGAGAAAAAAAATTACTTGTTTAGTTTTAAATAAGCAACAAAATATTCTATTTTTGGTACACAATCTATAGCTCGAAATCATTGTTTTTGACAAAGTCTACTCATACTGAAAAATAGAAAACTGATCTCTTATATATTCCAAGAGCATCGCCAATATTTTATGAATGAATTATAGTACATAAGAGGAGCTTTCATAAATATATAATTTTGATGTGTTCACTTTTGAAATATTCAATAATAATTTAACCTATATAACCCAGTTAACAAAACCATGATACAGAAGATCGAAGCATTAAAAAAATTATTGTGGCGTTTTGGCTTCATTAATTTTCATGAACACCAAAAAAAAAACAATGCATAGGAATTTGTCTAAATCAATAAATATTTGTTAACCTTTTGATATTCTCTGAAACAAGGCTAAATTGTCATAATTTAAATATTGATATCAGAAAGCAATTTTGATTATATCTAATGATTTTAATTTTATTCAACTTTTGAACCTTCTACCCAAATTTTACTAAATATAAAAAAAAATAGAAATCTGAAGGCATAAAAAAAATGAATGTACCTAAACCCTCATTAACGTGAGTTCGCATCCTCTGAGGTACCAGAATATTTTAGTCTCAATCCGGACCATCCGATGGACTAATCTGGTCCAAACCTGTAATGCATAGGACCTTTAAGATTCGTGCGGCTAGTTTGTAATGAGTGGACCGGATTCCAACTAAAAAATTCGGTTACCTCAAGGCTCAAGATGATATGAATTCCATCAATATAGCCTCCTAGCTCCTTTCTCAGGAATCTGAATCTTTGACAAGTACTATATGTACTTCCTTTTTGTTTTTTTTGTTTTCATTACAATTGTTAACTCCTTTTATGCCATTGACCTTAGTTCCACATTTTTCATATTTTTTGTGAAGGAAAGAATGAGAAAGACCAACTAGAAGTTAAGCTTTTAGTATATCCAAATATTTATAGCTTATTTATTTGATTTTCTTTCCCTATTTGATAATGGCATCTAGAACTCATGCCCACTATGTACTTCTAGAAATGTGTCAAAGTTCGTTAACTTCTAGACAAAAACATGATTGAGAAAGAAACCATCAAGTCATGAACCTCTCCCTAAAAAACCATATGTTGCTTTCTCTCCATGAATAAGTTACATTGTTGCCATCAGCAAATATCCAAAATCCTTGTAACAACATAAGAGGTTGATTGATGAGTAATATTTTTCGGGGTTGCCGGAGACCCAAAACCGACGAAGGAGATGGTGACCGGAACCGAAGAAATTAAAACCAAACAAGAAGCAGCTGATTAAAAAACCTTCTTTAAATAAGGTTATCAGATAGTATGACTATTATGCCTTGCATTGGTGAATATTGGGTTAAAAGAACCTCTAAAATGGAATGATTGAAATGAAAACAAGAGTCAGCTAGATGAGTTGATTATTTTATTTGAGGAAAGATTAAACTTTTTAGTTGTATTCCATTTTAATAATTAATTTCCAAGTCGGCCCAATACTATTTAATTAATTTCCAAGATCTTATCAAGCGAATGCTACAACCAAAACCAAAAAGGCGTTTAACCGCTCAGCAAGTTCTTGGTACAATTTCCTCTGTTTTCTCAATGAATTTTATATTAAATGCCAGTGACAGGATCTTCATGTACAATTTATATGTTTCTTTTAACATTGCAAATTTACTTTTACAGAGCATCCTTGGATATGTAATCCGAAAAAGGCACCTGATGGTGCCCTTGGAGAGTCTGTTCGCACGAGACTCGCTCCAACAATTTACTGTGATGAACCTGATATGTATTGCCTCTTACCTACCTTGAATCAATATTATCTTTTCTTTTTGTTGTTAATCGAAAATCATGTTGATAGGAACCCGATAAATACAACAAGTACAATTAAAATATTCATCGAACACTTTTTGTGCACCAAATAAAACATAGTGAGATACACTTATAATTATTAGCACACTTTTTATCATGCAAAGAGGCTGATATAAAGGAGATGTTTCAGCAGCTTGATGTTGAAAAGAAGGGAGAATTAACGAGTCCGGCTACTATAACATCAGTGTCATTTCAAATTAAATAACATCACATCTTAAACCATTGGATCTGCTTTAATATTCGTGCAAGACACTAGTGTCATTCCAGGCTATCTTGTACACGAATATTAAAGCAGATCCAATGGTTTAAGATGTGGTGTTATTTAATTTGAAATGACACTAGTGTTATAGTAGCCGGACTCAGAATTAACCTTTGATGAATTGAAAGAAGCTCTTTATAAGCAAGGACATGACCTTCCCGATTCGGACGCTTGTATGATAATGGATGCTGTAAGTAGTGTTATCTAATACTTCATTTATCTGACATACTATCTCATTCAGTTCCTGTACCAGTTAATATAAAATTTTAATTATGTTTTTTTGTCGGGATTTGGTGCTTGACGATCGATTGAGTGTTATGCAATCAATATTTATCTCATATTCCTGGTGTTTAATTTTTCTGGTATAAACCTGATATGTGTAATCACTGATTTCATACCTGACAGTTTACAAAATCAAACTGCCAGTAATTGCTTATCAATGCCATTTAAGGCATCACAGAACCAAAAACCAACCACTACTGTACCTGCACAGGTAGCAATCGACATTATATCAATATGTCATACCTTTTTTTTTTTTGACAAAATTTTTTATGTTCTTTTCTGAACAATTGCCCATATCTTTTTAGGTTGATGTCGATGGAGACGGGACATTAAATTACGGGGAATTTATGACCGTATCAATCCACATTCGAAGAATGGGAAACAAAGAGCATCTCATGAAGAAGTCATCAATGCAATTGTGCACGATGTCGACACCGACAAAGTAAGTTCTTGTTTGTTATTACATTTTTTTTTTTTTTTCTCAGTCTGATCTTGTTAATTAAAGGTTAAGTATGAGTTGCTTAAACTTTTAGGAACTACTAATCAGAGTCCATTGAAATTCCCCTTATAAACTCCACATTAAATAGAAAATATATTTTTGCTCTTTTTGTTATTTAATTAGGCTAAACTTAATTAAAAAAAGTGTAAAAATTTATAAAATTAAAATCAGAAATAACATTGGGTTGTGCAGGACATTACCATTTGGGAGTGGTGTATTAAAATTCGGTTTCATTCGGTGAATATTTGGCCGTATATTCCTATTCGGTGTCCGGCCGAAAAGAAAATGGATATTCGGACCGAATATTGAATTCATGCTTTAAAAAAATTAAAAAATATTTAAAACCCATTAAAAGAGTTCCGGACCCGAATTCATAACCCATTAAATGAGTTCCAGACCCGCCAAGTAGGTGTTCTCTTCAAGCATCCCACTCAGAAGTCTTTTATAACCTCTCTACATGCTGCCTTATTGTATTTAAGTACTGTGGGATTAAATATTTAATAAAAATCCGCATATATAAATCCGAATAAGAATCCGGATATTCGGCCGCATACCGTATATGCGGTATTCGGTGGCCTTCCGAATACCAAATGAGAACTGAATATTAATACACTGTTTGGGAGCCTTAATTAACCAAATAACAAACTTTGGTAATTATATAATTTAATAATATTCATATGGTATGAATCTATGTTACAGGACAAAAAGATAAGCTACTAGAAGTAAATTAATTAATTATAATAGCATAACTAATGAATACGCTTATGCTGAACAATATGATATAATAGACTAATGAAACAAATTAATTATTTTAGTTCCTCTGTTATTATGATTTTTTTTTTTTTTTTTTTGCTTCTTCTGCAATGGCGACTCTGTGCTCAAATGGGTTTAAACAATATGTGTTATGGAAGATATCGACAGAGATAGTTTTGATGCATGCAGTGCATTAGTCATACACTTTCATTTTATTTCTATAGTTGTGCACTGCATGAAGTTAAAATTGATCTGTTAATAATTATTAACCCATCAATGAGATATTTTACAAGAGATTTCGGTTATGTGATTTTCCATACGGATGATATTTTTTTTCTACTAAGATAGTTTTATCTTAATTCTTTTTCAGAGGAGTGTTTAAACAATTCGGTTTATTTAATTTTAACCAAATAAGTTTATTTTGAATAAAATGGTTCGGTTTATTTGGTTCGAGTTACTTTACAAATTAAGATAGTTTGATTTTTTTTTATATATAGTTTGTTTTTGGCAACTGAAAATAAAAACAATCGAACAAATTAAATGAATCGAAATATTAGTAAATAATATGTAATTAATGTTGTAATATTATACATATTAATATACAAATTATCAAATTAATACTTACACTGTTAGTAATAATAACTTTAATTTTTCATACTAATTTGATTTAAAATTCAGTTTATTTGATTCAATTTGATTTAAAATTCAGTAAATAATATGTAACTAATGTTGAAAATGATTAAAGAAGAATTTATTAGAAGATATTTATGAAATACTCAAAATTTTGATTCAATTTTTTACAGGTAATATTATAGGAATTTGAATCAGGCACGATAATATAGAGCGCAAACACAGTAAGTACGAAAGATAGGAAATGAGAGCAGAAAGAAGAAAGAGAAAACATATTTGATCGGATCTCTATATTTTGAATGTCATTTCCCGCGCAATTTTAAGAGAAAATTTCTACGTTGAATAAACTATTCCTCCTCGCCTTCTCTGCTTTTGATCACATGTCAAGTGTGAATTTTACTTTCGATCCACATTGAGTTGGTTAAATTGTTTTGCTCATGTTTGCTGTTGATGCCAATTTTAACTGTTTAACTTCACTGTATTGTGATTTCTTAATGGAGACAGATCTCGTTGTTTTGATTAGGGATGAAGCTAGACTTTCAACTATGGAAATCAAATATGAATAAAAGTCAATCATATAAAATTCTCATGCTGCATATGATTGTCAATTTTACAATATCTATAGTATTTTATTTTAAACTATATATGGTATCATGAATTTGCCTCAAAATTTGATGGTTGTGCATTTTTAATATCAAACCCTTGTAAAATTATATTTTTGCAAAAACGTTTTGAGAGAACAAGATTTGATTTTTGAAATAATTAAGACTGCCTTTATGCAAATTTGATATTGTGTTAGGTTTATTCTCAAAATGCTTGTCAAGGGAAATTAGCCCAATATTAGCTATGTTTTTATTGCAAGCCTTTTTCAGCGAAGGTATATTCTCTGCTTTGTGTAAAGTTAAACATTGAGGTCAATATACAGGCCCAATTTTACATTAATTTTTCAGGCCCAATTTCTAGGCCCGGGTTTGCCCTAGAAATCTAAGCCTACCCAAATATGGATTCTTGACAAATATCACACGGTCCAGATAAAATCCTCGTAACCTTAACGCGTATCTTATAGCGAGCCAGAACACGGCGATCCTTGCCATTTCTCACCGCTCTTCCCAAGTACCAATTCGGCAATTCCCCCCAATCGGCGCCTCTCCCCAAATCGAAATCCCCAAATTGAACCCTTCTCTCTCCTCTCTCTCTCTAACCCCTAAACCAAATCGGCTCTCTTAATTCCCGAATAATATTTAATAAAAATATTAATAATCGCCCGGTATTATACGAATTCCCTTTCTTTTTCAAATCGATCTCGCTCCCTCTCTCGCTCGCGCGCCATGGCTTTCCATGTCGCGTGCCCCATCACTTGGTTCGCTCCCTTCTCTCTCTTTCTCTCTCTTTCTCTCATGGAATAAAAAAGATTGTTCTCTCTCTCTTTCTCGCTCTCTCTCTCTCTCTAACACTGACCTTGTTTTTTGACAGTCGTCGGATCTGCTACTGCGAGCTAGGCTTCACGCAGAAACCAGGGTTTCACCAAGAGATCTCCAAGCTCGAGGTTTTCTTGCAGGATCCATGGATGCTGAGACCTGCGATAGATTCTACCACAACCACAATTCAGGTGGAGGTGCCTCGTTTGGAGCACTCACAGCTACCGGGTACACCTGGCAGCCCTCTATTGGAGGAGACGGAACCAATTGGAGTCGGAATCAGAGGTGAAGTTGTTAGTGATGGTGGCGGCGGCGGCGGTGGGGGTCGCAGCAAGGAGGAGAGCGCTTGGGCCCAATCGGTGCGTGCCAAGCGGGCCGAGCTCCAGCGGCAAGCCGCAGAGGCATCAGTTGCAGCTGAGGATTATGTGAGACGGCTCGAGGCTGGTGCTGCAGCTATGGTAATTTCTTTGTTTTCTCTCACTGTTCTGTTGCATCAGTTCAAAGGTTTGGTGTTTTATTGATTCAATGTGACCTTTTTTTTTTTAATTATCATATCCAGTTTCCACCTGCATATGCCTTTTACTATACTGTTAACTTTTAGATTTGATGAGAATTGGAAGTTCTTGAAATGCTGAAATACTGTATTTTCACCTGCATATATCAATTACTTGGTAGTTTGTTAAAATATTTCAGTCATTTACAATTTCTGGTGTTAAATATGTTTAAAGATACAAAACTATATGATATTGCAGGAGGTGGCAGGAGATGCAGCTAACAATGTGGCGATTGAAGATCTCTCTACTCCTGCCGTAAAAATAATTTGCCGAATTTGCTTCTCTGGTGAGAACGAAGGTAGTACAAGTGCTAATAAGATGGTACCTTGCAAAACTTGCAATAAGAAGTACCATAGGAGTTGCTTGAAAGTCTGGGCTGAATATAGAGGTATATTTCTACTGGCTTTTTTTTTTTACCATTTGATCCTTTGATTGTTAGAAATAACATGAGTTTCTTTTTTCAGACTTGTTTCACTGGGATTCGTGGTCATGCCCATCATGCCGCTCTTGTGAGGTTAGAAAAGCCTTGCATTTTTCTCTTAAACTATAAATCCGAGCTAGGTCCTTAAAAATTTGTTAGAAAATGTACCAGTTGAGTAAGAAACTTATCTGAATTCCATTTGCAAATTTTAGGTTTGTAAAAGGACTGGTGATCCGACCAAGTTCAAATTCTGTAAAAGGTGTGATGGTGCATATCACTGCTACTGCCAACAACCTCCCCACAAGGTTTATTATATTTAATATTTACTGGTTTTACTTATTCATTTTTTAATTGTCGTTTTATTCAATATTTTTGTTGTGTGTTACGAACTTTTCAGAATGTTAGTCATGGGCCTTTTCTATGTCCGAAGCATACTAGGTGCCACAGCTGTGGTTCTACTGTTCCTGGTAGTGGTGTTAGTACAAGGTAGTAATGAGATATTTCACATAGTGTTATTTATGTTGACACATATTAAATTTTGAGATAAATTATGTATGGTTTTGTTTGACTTCTGTAAGTTATTTTCTATCAGGTGGTTCCTAAGCTATACTAATTGTGATGCATGCGGAAGGCTATTTGTGAAAGGCAAATACTGCCCTGTTTGTTTAAAGGTAGTATGAAAAACGAAAAGTGTGTTCTCTTTTTATCTTGATAAAATTGCTTTTATGTGATGGAGAAATTTTGTTGATTTTTTTTCAAAACTTTTCAGGTGTATAGAGACTCTGAGATGACGCCTATGGTTTGCTGCGACGGTTGCCAACAATGGGTGCATTGCGTCTGTGATGGCATCAGGTCTACTGCAGTTTACTTGTCAGAAGCATTAAAAATTTGAATTTGTTCTTGTCAGAAGTATTCTTAACCAATCATCATTTTTTGTTTCTTACTTTTCACAGTGATGAGAAGTATCGGGAGTTTGAATCAGATAGGAATTTGCACTATAAGTGCCCTCCTTGCCGTGGTGAATGCTACAAGGTAATACTCCTTTCATGTATGAATTGTTTATCATTCTAGGACTGGTACCATAATTCACTAACTGAATTTGATTTTCGTTGGATTATTTATGTACTCATTACTCAACAGGGCATACGTATTTGGGTACCGTGTGGTGCCCACCAGTACGTACCGACAGTTACTTGGGTCTCTTATCAAGACTTTCATTGATGCTGATACTAACCTCAACCTCAAATTTTTCAGGTGAAAGATGTGGAGGATGCAGTTAGAGAACTCTGGAGAAGGCGAGATGACTCTGACAGGCGCCTCATAGCCAGCATGCGAGCAGCTGCCGGTTTACCTATTGAGGCTTCTGCTTACCCGTACTCTGACGATGAGGAGAAGGGACCTGTTATCTTGAAAAATGAACCCGGTAAAACCCTTAAATTTTCAGTCAAGAGCATCACTGATAGCTTAACCAAGAAACCCAAGGAGGATGCAATGAAGAGTCCCACCAAGAAATCATCGAGTAAAGCAGCCACAAAGAAGGTGGAATTGTTAACGGTTGTTAGCAATGTGGGTCGGGTTGGTAGTAACGGTGATACCAGCAAGGGGGTGGAGAAAGATGCTATTTTACAACCTAGCGCACCTCGCAAATTGCATATTAAAGGGAGTACAGGAAAGAGCTCAGTGGAAAGTGAAAGCAGCAAAGGGACGAAACTGGTGATACACCTTGGCACAAAGAACAAGAAACCAAACTCACCGCCCAGGTCTGAAATGCCAGGTCATCAGAGACAGACAGAGTCTGTTCCTTTAATTGGTGTGTGCTCCTTACCACTTTTTTTTATTTTAAAGGGGGAATTTCATGTATCCCCCTCAAAAACCTTGAAATTATGTATTTCCCCCTCTAAAATTCATAATATCATATTTACCCTTCTAAAGTTCAAAAACTCGCAAATTTACCCAATTTATTGATTTTTCTAATAAAACTCATTTTTAAATTACCCATTTTATCCTTTCTCTCTTTTCTTCTTCTCCTTTCTCTTCGTTCCCAGAGAAAAACCATGTGGCGGCCCCACTTACTGATGCCATATCTCCTTCCCCAGACTTTGACTTTGACTAGTAGCAGTGATAACTTCTTTGTTTCCTTGATAGATGACGGGTCAGAATACAAATCACTAGTAGTAGTATTCTTTTTTGAGAGAAAAACATTTAAATAGTCTGAAAGCATTACATTGCCATACTGAAGGAAATAGAGGAACTTAAAGTACCTATGCTATCTGAAACGAAAAGGAGTCCGGCTACTATACCACTAGTGTCATTCCAAACTAAATAACACCACATCTTAAACCATTGGATCTACTTTAATATTCGTGTACAAGATAGCGCTGGAATGACACTAGTGTCTTGTACGAATATTAAAGTAGATCCAATGGTTTAAGATGTGGTGTTATTTAGTTTGGAATGACACTAGTGGTATAGTAGCCGGACTCAACGAAAAGGTCCTAGAAAAACTAACTTGAAACATAAATTCCTAGAAAAACAAAGAAAGTAAGAAATCATCTAAGTGCCAGCCCCTTTCATTTTTGAAATAAGTGAAAAGGTGGGGGGTCTCCTTACAACTTTCCTTCTCCTTGTCTGACAGCCTTGTTTGGTTACCAGTAAACTGAGATCATGGCCCATTTCATCACCTGAGACCCGAATTCCTGGGTTTGGATACGTTTGTATTATCCTTATATACGTTTGAATTCCTCAGCTTCCAATGCATGCTTTACAAAAGACATACTGGGTTTGGATGCCTGGTCAAAGTCAAAGCCAAAGTCTAGAGAAGCAGATCTGGCATTGGTATGTGGGGCCGCCACATTGTTTTTCTCTGGAATTTCTGGGATTTTCTCTGGGAACGAAGAGAAAGGAGAAGAAGAAAAGAGGGAGAAAGGGTAAAATAGGTAATTTAAAAATTTTAAATGAGTTTTATTAGAAAAATCAATAAATTGGGTAAATTTGTGAGTTTTTGAACTTTAGAAGGGTAAATATGATATTATGAATTTTAGAGGGGGAAATACGTAATTTCAAGGTTTTTGAGGGGGATACATGAAATCACCCCTATTTTAAAATATGCATTCATTGGAAATGTTACTATAGTTCATGAATATGACTCAGATTTTTTTTTTTTTTTTAAACTTGTGTTTGCTCAGTAGCATCTTCTGTGTTATTTGCAAATAATAACCAAATGTTAAACTGGGTTAGCTCGAGGAAACAAAAATGACCTATGTGTTATCTGTTTCCTTTTTACTCCAGCTAAATATATTTACTACTAGTTTTTTATATATTGGGAATTGACATATCAAAATTTGTTTGACCTGATTATGGTTCAGTTTGCTCTTTATGACTGGGTCTAGAATTATGGTAAATAGTTGTAATAGGAACAGAGTTTTGGTTTTTTTTTTAAATATTTTTTTCTTTTATTTGTTTTTTAGTGTGATCTGGGTTAAAAATAATAATAATAAACAAGAATAAGAAATTCAAAATTTACCCTATTTTGCTATAAAAAAATTGATTGTTTCTGAATAATTCTTATGCCTTAATAGGCATATATTGTTCACTATAGAGTATACATTTTATGCAAATCTTAAAAATTTACTATAATTCTATTTATATAGATAAATAGATTCTATAAATATATTTATAATTTATATATTATAATATATATGTTAAAATAATAAATATATTTTGGGAACTATATTAGTTGCTTTCTTTTTGGCTTAGTTTACATTTTAGAAGTTTCCTTTTCCTCCAGATAATAAATTTAATAAAGCAAGCACCAGCAACAAATCCTCTGAGAAACCCAGCAAATCTAAGATCAAATTCACCCATCCTGAGCCACCCCGCGCGAAAGAACCAAACACATCCAGTGACCCAAAACCACTTCTAAAACTGAAGTTCAAGAACCCATACTTTGAGCAGAAAAGCTCTTGGGCCTCAGCAGGCCCAAAGGAAGTGGAAGAGGAGAAGACCCCGATTGTCAAGGGTCAGCGATCTAAGAGGAAGAGGCCTTCTTCATCAAACGGGAAATTCGAAGTGAATTGGGAAGAGGAGACAAATCACGGTACAAATGAGGCAAGTGCTGATGTGGTCGATGCGGAGTGGATTTTGAAGAAGCTTGGGAGGGATGCAATCGGCAAGCGGGTTGAGGTCCATGAAGGTTCTGTGAATTCATGGTGAGTATTCTTTTTTTGCCCTTGTGTTTATTTTCTTTTCAGGCATCTTGCATATTGTAATGTTGTATACACAAAATCTTGCATTGTCTCCTAAATAGTATATCTTCTGTTATCTGCTAGCTTACTAACATACTGATTGGAATAGAAGTAGAACAAAAGTTCATTTCATTTCAATAGAATAGAGAAGAGAAGAAACGATATAGAATTGAATTTTAATGATTGGAATGATTAATTCTAAATGAAGAACTGATTTCGGTGACATAGTAAAAAGGTTTAATTATCACCTTATTTACTGCACATGCCATTGAAACCTAGAACGTCATTAGTAAGAGAAATGGGAGTGGACGCCCGCATCACACATCAAATTCAGACCATGTAAAAATGAGAAGGACGGGGGGTAATTTTGTCTTTTAACTTCAATGAACTTTTTCTCGCCAAATCCGACCACTTTTGTCGGGATTTCAACTGGCCTCTCTTTCCTGTTTCAAATCGTGTGAATTGAACTCCCTCCCTTCCTGTTTTATCTTCCGATCATGAAACTTACGAAAACAAGAATTCTTTTTCTCATTTTTATGGGAACGAATTGGTTCCGATCAGAGTGTAAAATATTCAGGCATGTTTTAAGGGAACTGTGATGTGAGGGACATTACAATTATTTCCATGTTTGCATAGAGGTACATATTGTAATTTTGGAGTAAAGATTTTAACAGAGCAGTTTTGGCTTCATGCAGCACACGGATTATAGAATCAAATCAGTGCTGCATGTGGTTTGTGCGCTGCATGAAGCCAAAACTGCTCTGTTAAAATCTTTACCCTAATTTAGTAATATCTTCATGAATTTTTCAAGATTGTACCTAGATATTTACAATTATAGCTTAAATTCTGAAAATATCACATATCAGTACTTCCCATTAAAATTAACCAACGTACTTGAATTGAATTACAACTCTGTTTTGTTTGCATGTTCAGGCAAAGAGGAATGGTTTCAGATGTAAAAGACGGCACCTCATCCTTATCAGTTCGTCTAGACAATGGCACATCAAAGACACTAGAGCTCGGGAAACAGAAGATCCGCTTCATCTCTCAGAAACGATCTAAAAAATAGGCTATGGTCTAAAGACTCCCTTAACTGACAAGTAATTGTCCATTTGTTTGTGTGGAGGGTTCAGCACTTGTAGCTGCAGTAACATTCTGTGTAGGAATTTAGTGGTTTACTTAGTTGCTTTTATTGTTGTTTTGCTTAGTTACAAGGAGAATTGTGTAAGTTATTTTTGAATTAATGTAGAGTTAATGTAACATTGTGGACCCATACATAAACGTCCTGGTACTATATATTCATTTAGGTTTTGTTTTTAGAGTTTTTAAGAGAGAATAAAGGTTATTTTAAAGCAGATTGATAATCGGCTCAGTATCCAGTATAAAATTAGTTTATGTTCCTGTCATTTTTCTTTTTCCTTGGAAATGTTTTACCCATCTAAATTCTAATAGAGATCCTATATGAATTCACGATCTGGAGCAAGGTTTTACAATTTTTTAGCTGACACTTAAGAACCAACAAAATATATTGTTGTTTAATTTGCAAATGAATCATATCCTCTGTGATAACTAAAGATTTTAGATAAAGATTTCAGTTTATCTAAAGTGGGATCCTATTAATTATTGCTTTGAGATTCGTACGGTAAAGATTTGAACGGAGTAGATTTTATACATAGAGTGAGGCTATGGTACTATGAATAGCGCAGATTGTTTTGTAGTATGGATCAATATCTTTGAACCGTTTAATATGATCTCCATATAAAAATGTACTGCAGACTAAATTTTAACATTTTTAATAATTTTTTTACCATTTTTAATAAGTAGAAAAAATGTTGTAAAAAACGGTCGTTTACACCGATTAATCGTCTGATTAGTCGTTGACTCGTTGGCAGCAACCAAACCGTCACGGAATTTTTCAACTAGTCGATCGATTATTTCCGATTATGATCAATTATTCTCGATTAATCATTTAGCGGTACATTGTCCATTCGACGAACGCATACCGTTATTTACAACACAACTAGAAAATTGCTACTTTTAATTAGTCTGAAATTTCTAAATAAAGTGATTTTTTACTTATTTAAAAATTTATTACAAAATTTAAAATTTAATTTATAAGTATATTTTTATATGAAAATCATGTTGCGAATTAATTTAAATTTAAAAATAAAAATATTAATTTATAATACAGGTAAATGCGCGTTATCATATGCCTAACAACTTAGTTTTACTTTTTTTTTTACATATCAACAATTTTGAGACATCTCCCGAGATGTGAATTGTTTTCACACTTGTTGAGAGGCACGTGTTTCCAAGTTCAACGTGGCATAGTTTTAGTACTTTCGTAATATCATTTAACAACTTTGACCCGTTTCAAGCTCATACGGTCATACCTAAATCGGAGGTTGGCGTTGCGTGCAAAGAGCCGAGGTCCCAAGGAGGTTTACAATTACAACACTACATCGAGTCTTTTAGATTCATTTTTTCTATTCATATTTTTCGGATTTTTTTTATAAACCATAATAATTAAAAAAATATTTTTACCAAACCAACATAATTATTTTTATTTTTACAAAAACCATAAGAATTGAAGTATCATTTCGATTTTTTTTTCCGGACCGAAATGGCATTCCAGTCCCTGCTAGCTTCACAGCTTTTCAGAAAGGCAGCCACAGAAAATTCAGAAAAGACTCCGGACTGAAATGCCATTTCGAGCTGATAGTTTTACAAAATTTACAAATTGGTAATACGTCTCTGACTTCTTACAAAATTTCATTACTAAACTCGGCTAATACGTCTCTGACTTCTTATAAAAAAGGAATAGAAAAAAATTCTTTCCGGTTCATACTTGTTTATTAATTCATACTTGTTTATTAATTCATGCTTGTTCATGCTCAGCAACTCTGAATATGAAAAAAAAAAGTCTTACAAAAATATTAATACAAACATTAATACAAATTAGCGTAGTGAATATATAAAAAAAAAAACATCTTATAATAAAAAACATAGTCTTATATAAAAGTCTTAAATAAATGAGTTCACAAAAACTGTTCATTATTCTTTACGTCTGAATATTCTGTTCATAAGACGACCAGCTAATCGGCTAAAAAAAATCCCATATTTTAACCAAAATTTTCAGTCAGTTTCATTTAGATTTGGTTGGATGGTCCGACCAAAAACGATACCGAAATCTGAAATATTAATCCTTTGCATAGAAAGGGAAAGGAATCAGGAACACCTTCAATTTATTAATAACTGGAGAGGAGCAGTACCTGCGTTTCCCTTTTGGAATCTGTGGATTCTTGTGTCCGAGGCTGCCACTTGTAAAAGAGAAAAGAACAAATAAGAATCCCATCGGACACTATTCGTTGATTGATTTGTAGAAACCATTTCGGCCTCAGAATTTTGTTTGGCGTGAAATAATTAAACCACTCTACAAATTCCCTAGTAAATCCCGTTCCCACGGTTTCCACCTCTCCTTTTCAGTATATATCAATCAAATCTGCAACAATTCCAATTCCAAATTACCAGCTTTCTCAATGGCCATGGCGATCAGATCTGTAACGCTCGATACGCTCCAGTCGCCATGTCTCTGCGTTGAATCGGTTGCTCTTCAAAGTACCAGTGTCAAGGTAAAAGGGAATTCGATACAAAAAGCAAGGATTTTTTGCTCTCTGGAGCTCAGTTCTTCGTTTATGGGGAACTGGAATGGGCGTGCCCCACTTGTCAGATCAAAGAGGAAAATTTCCAAGAAAAGAGGTATGACGGTGGTTGATGAGCTTGGCGGTACCTACGAAGAAGGATTTGAGGATGTTCATCTGGTTTGTTCTTACTTTAAACTTTTTTGAAACCATAATTTTTCTACTAATTGAATTCCTTTTGGTTTCATGTACAAATGTACTATACCAACACCTAAAACATTGTTTCCAGTTGATTTTAGCTGAGGAGATGTTTAATTGTTGATATAGGGATTTTGTGATACCTTGATCAACTTTCTGGTAAATTTAGATAATAACTGTTACCAATTTTGTGGATTCCAGATTCCAGATACCAGAATCCAAATGCTCTGGTGCTGGTAGTGGTGCTATAAATTTTATTTGCTAAAACGGTCTTAAACCTTATTTAATTATAGAGGGACCTGATTGTAATTTATAAAAAAAATTTAATGTGGGGACCACCTGTCAGCAATTGGGTCTCTTTGGGGTAACAGATCTTGCCTGTCTGTTTCAAACCAAATTAATGAATAAACTTTTGAATTCTTAATCTAGTATTTAAGTATATTTAATTTTTGTTCTCTGATAAAATATTTCATAATTCTTCCTCTTTTCAGAATCTCATGAACTACTTTACATACAAGGCTGTGAGAACAGTACTTACCCAGCTGTATGAAATGAATCCACCCAGTTATCGGTGGTTCTATAAGTAAGTTCGCTTGCCAGAAAAAAAAAATAGAATAAAAAAGAAATAAGAACAACAGAACATTTCTATACTGCTCACATTAGAATAAAAGTATAACATTATTTTTGCAGCTTTGTTGCTTCCAACAATCCGAAGGATGGAAAATATTTTCTCCGTGCTTTAGGAAAGGTAAAATCAGAAATCTCCTTTAAAAAATTGAACTTTATATTTCAGAAATATTTTCTTGAAATTGAATGTACTATTTTCAGGAGAGGCAAGAACTGGCTGAAAGGGTAATGATAACACGACTTCACCTATACGGCAAATGGATTAAGGTAAAGCTAAAAGTAAAAAATGACACATTTTAATTATGAAAACTAAATCAGGGAATGTTGGGTTTTAAAAAAAAAAAAACTGGTACTGTTTTTTGTTGTTGTCAGAAATGTGATCATGCAAGGATGTACCAGAAGATATCAGATGAGAATTTAGAGCTGATGCGGGAACGATTGATGGATACCGTCATATGGCCATCCGATGACACCAACACCGAGAAAATTGGTTAGTAAATAGCTGATTGAGGTTCAGTATATCAACAAAGTCACATTTTCTGGTAAAAAACAACTATAATTAAAGACCACACCAAGAGGTGTTTCGTGTGTAAGTATGTATAATATATTTTGTTTCTTTTTTTTCTTTAATATAGCTATAGTAATTCCATTTGTTCAGAACAATATAGTCAATTGTTAGTGCATCTTTTTTTTTTTTCCTCTTTGTTTTTTGTATTCATACGTCTGTTTTACTTGTTAATTATACTATGATTTGCTCTTAGATGCCTGTGATTAGAGAAATTTGCCAACGGATTCTACTTTCAATAAGAAAAAACTACCCTAAAGAATAATTAATGTAAATAAATTAGTTTTTCAACGTTTTCAGCTTTTACTAATGGGAGGTGATAGCAGTGCCCACACTAAAATATTTCCAAAATTCCTGCACCATAACTACCATAACTAACTGGGAGGTCGCAAAATTCCAGCACTATGATTTTTTTTGTAAGTATTAATATTGTTATTCTCAACTATTTAACCCTATGCACGTGCATAAGAATTATACTTATGAGGTAAATAATTGTGCCTCTAATCAAATCTCTCAAACGTCCCTGCACCATAAATACATGGGAACCATTTAAACTACATGGAAGGAAACCATTCATGTTTCTAAAGTATTAATATTGTCATAACTATTTGGGAGAAAAACTTGATATTCTTTTTTTACATATGACGCTCGATGACATCTGAAAGTATTAATATCAAATATTGCAAGTATTTATACCTGTGCAATGAAGTATTTATATGTATATACATTGTACAAAGTTTAATCTTCAGACGTTTAATTATATAAGTTACACATCAAAGTATTAATAATTAATATCTTATTTTGCAATGAAGTATTTATACCTACGAGGTCAACAATTTTTATTAGAGGAATGTTGACGAGGGGATGATTGGAGAATGTTGATGTAGGGATACGGAGTCCCTACTATTTCATTAGAGAAAGATTGACACGGGGACTATTGGGGGACTGAAAAAAGGGGATGATCATATTAAGTTACGCATGCAAATATTAATATCTTATGTTGCAAGTATTTATATCTATGAAGGTTGACGCAGGGATGAGTGCGGAGATTGGAAAAGGGGAATCATATAATTAGTGAGAATAATAGTACATCATTAGAGGAAGGTTGTTGCGGAAATTTTGAGGAGATGGACTGAAAAAGAAGGATTCATATTATTATTCTTTATTAATAGCCGCAAATTTTAAGAAACTTTAAAAAATGTTCATAAATTTTTCAGCTTTATTTCCAAAAGTATCACATCTTAGAAAAAAAATATATATATATTGAAGTACCGCATATTATTAATAGGTTTTATATGGCAGTGAAAGTCTGATATATCTGATACCAGTTGTTAGGACAGGGTTATGTGATCGTAATTTAGATAGAGAAAATTCTTTAGTGTAATAATAAGCGTATAAAATCTGAAGACTTGACCTTCAACTTTCTTTCAAAAAAAAAATGTTAGAACATGATAGCAAAATTCTTTGGACAACGCAAGATAAAATAAGATACAAGATTTATGATGAAAATCCTTAACAGAAAAAAAAAAAAAAATAACACTCACCAAGCATTTTTTTCATTTACCATCAAGAAGATGCATATTGTAACCACTTCTAAACTCTCCCAACTCTTTGATTGAGAGTTACATCTTGAATTGTTGTCAACTATACGATATGAGTTGCTATGCTCTCTTGCTATGAGCTGCTATTTTTATATTTTTTATTTTGTTTAATGCTTGTAAGTAATTGCATTGATTCAAAAAAATTACAAACTAGTTGTTACATGATATAAAACAACGAGTGTTTTTAAGAACATACAATTGTAAATAAATAAACAAACACAGGAATATGTGTATCCTGTAGACACAAATTTGACCATCATTGTTTGATTGTAATGATAGAAGCCTAGTGATTGTTTCCACTGTGCGTATATTTATCTTGTTCCTTCTGGTAAACCACACAGTATCGAACCCTTTCTTGTGCATGGCCAAGAAGGTACTGAATCAAACGCGGACCGGGAGCTGAATCAACCGGACCAGAACAATCACCGCCCAGAGGAGTGTGTAATCGAGAAGGCACTAAATCAAATCAGATCGGGAACTGAATCAACCGAATTAGGACAGTCATCTCTCAGATAGAGAGCCGCTAGGTTGGAGCTAGAAAATTTTATTAGAGCAAGAGGGAGAGAGAAAAAGAAGCAAGAGGGAGAGTAAGAAATACTTGAAAAAACACAACAAACCAAGCACAATAACAAACAACACACAAACATATAACATAGTTAAGTATATGTTGAGTATTTTAGATATAGGAATTTGGTACTCTTTTTGCCTTTAAAATTTATAAACCTTCGTACTCAAAGAATAGGTTAGTTGCAAGCGCACAACCTATCGATTGTAGTATTTAGGTGTCGATCCGCAGGGAGAGAGGGAAACACTAATTTTTAATAAAGAAAATTACTTCTAAGACAAAACAATAAAAGTAAAAGGGGGGGGTTTTGTGTAAAATCGTTGTTTGAAGGAAAATTAAAGTAATTAAAAGTTTGTAACAAAAAGCAAAAAAAATCGGGTGACAATCAAGTTTGAGAAGTCTAGGGGTATTCGGTCCACAATCCCTTGCTAATTCTATCTACTCGGTTTGTTTAAATTCATGTTTGATTATGACGGGGTTTCTAACCTAAGTTAGCCTTTGGAACAAATATTAATACAAATACCTTGGGTGGACGGATTAATGTGCCTCGAATTCTAGGGCTGTCACTAACCTAGAGGGATATTTAATCACGTGCTTCAAGTGTATATATCGATATTTGTTCTAAGGTGTCCCAATCAAGTTTTGGCTTCACCGCTAAGTCCTTCGCCACACCCTAATCTTAATTTCTATATTTCCAGATTTGAATAATAGAGTTCGGTCGCTTCAATATTCAAATCCCAAGGTATTTGCAATCACAATTTATACTATCCTATATGATCCTAATCTACTTTTAATCAAGAAGACTTAAGCGGGACGCTACAAGTCAAGCACAACAAGTTGCACTATCCTATATGATCCTAATCTACTTTGGGTCTAAATGATCAAAGCGGGACGCTACAAGTCAAGTCGTAAATCATGGAACATCACAAATGATAAATCATAGAAATTAACATCAAATCAAACAATCATAATAAAAACTAAAATCCGAGTAAAATAGAATTAAACAAGTTCATGCTACATGACCTAAACCCCTAGAGAGAAACTAGCCTCTCATGGAGATGCAAGTATTCATCATGAATTCAAGTACAAAATAAGTAAAGACAAAGAGAAACTAACTAGAGAAATAGAATACACCCTTTCCCTAATCAAAACCTTAGTCTTCCTTCCAATTGCTGTGAGAATTCGCCTTCCTTTCTCTTGATTCGCTCCTGTGGTTGATGCTCTATCTCGTGAATTTCTCTCTTCGAATCGTCCTTTTTATGGAGAAGAAATTCCTTTCCTTTTATAATGGATCTGGAGCATATGGACGTGGGGAATCATTCTAAATCTGTCACAACGTGTTCCCCACGTTTCCACCACCTATTTTCCACCTTTTAGGACGTGGTCTGATGCGCCGAAAATAGAAAACCCTCAAAATGGCAGTTTTTAGGCTGAATGCGGCCCAAGTGCGTCCACACTGCGGCCGCACGCGTTCTGGATTTTGTTCTGAATTTCACTGCAAGTGCTGAGTGCGTCCGCACTGCTTCCCAGTGCGTCCGCATTACTCTCGGACTTTTCTGTTCTTCATGGTCTCAGGAGTGGAAATTTCTCTAAGTAGAAAGTGCGGGTCCCCTGCGGTCGCACTCTGGCCGCACTTTTCTTCTGTTCTGCTGCATTTCTGCTGGAGATTTCGGCTAAGTAAGAAATGCGTCCGCACCAATATTTAGTGCGTCCGCACTCCTCTCGGACATTTCTTCTGGACCTTCTCTGGAGCTTGATTTTTCTTCTAAGTGTTGAGTGCGGCCGCACTAAAGTTCAGTGCGTCCGCACTTTGGTCCTTTTTCTTGTTTTCCTGCGAATTTCACACAGACAACTGCAGTAACTTGATTCTAGGGGTATTTAATCTTAAATTATACTAAAATACATGATAATTGGTGCTATTACGTGATGAAAACCTGATCGAACATATATATATAAATTAAACCTATCAAATTCCCCCAAGCTTGAACTTTGCTTGTCCCCAAGCAAAACCTAACTTGAGCTATCAATTCGATCCCTTTGGTACACCTTATATCAAGTATATTTAAATGAAAAATTTGTATGATCTTGCCAAAAATTAAAAACCTTCATGCAAATCTCCCAAATTTTCAAGTTTAACCCTTGGATAATTTTGACTCAACCCACAATTCGATTACTCTAACTTTTATTTCCTTAAAGGTCTAGAATTCATGAACCTTGTTTTCCCAAATTGATAAAGAGAGATGCTATCATGAAATTTTCAAATTCCCCCAAGCTTGAATCAAACTTAGGTTATAAATTTTGCGGACTACGTGTGTTGATACATGCATATTCTCATTTTTTGTTGTTGCTTTTGATTTTCTCACTTTGATTTTCTTTTATGATTTAGCACTATTTTCCCTATCCTCAATTAAGCACCGGTTGGTTACGAGTAGTTAACCGTACCCAACCGTTCTAATTCAAGGGTGCTTTGCATGCTCTTAGTCTAACCCTTCCATTAACACGAATGTCAATTTTATCGGGAGACTAGCGGAGCAAGAGTGCTAAGGACTCATAACCATAAGTACGTCATGAAGCCGTAACATAGGTCATTGGAGTCACCTTTTATTTTCCAAAGTTTTTCAATTTTCTCAACATACATGCATATATCATGAATACACACATCCCTAAGTATTCTTTCATACTTGTGGATATCCCAATTTTTCTAAACTTAAAATTTCCAAATTTAAATAGCTTCTCTAATCCATTTAAATTCCAAATGTCCTAATTTCATCAACCTTTATTTCCACAAAGTTTTTCGCCCAATTATGTGGTCATTTCAAATTGTTCCAAGAGTTTTACCTAAAATTTGCAAAAATGGCATGGACATCCCTAATTTTCGTCAATCACCCAAATTTATCATATCTAAAAAAAATTTAAAATTACTGAAATTAAACATGAAATTAAACATGATCCTAAATGCACATGCAAGATACATTTTCTTCCCATCCCCCAAGCTTAAATCAAGCATTGTCCCCAATGCTTTAAATAAACAAAAGTAAATAAGAAGAAATATGGACTTAACTTATTGGCGGAAGTCGGTGGTAGTACGAGGCAAAGCGGCCTCACGGGGCGTCGCCCCCATCCATGTCCTCATCCTCATCTTCTTGCTCTTGATCCTCCTCCTCGGTCTCCTCACCATCATCGTTTGGTGGATTTGCTGCCGCAGCTTGTTGTTGCTCCTCCGCTGCTCGACCGGCGCGCCTAACATAGGGTGGAGTGGGCGGCTCATCTTCAAAATCGGCATTGGCTTGTTGGCATGCCATACGTGAGTAGAACATGGCATTGTTGGCCATGGTCTCAATGTCATTGAGACGCCCGTCGAGATAAAGGCGGAAGTCCATCATGTAGTCCATAATTTGTTGATTGGTTGGACCTTCTTGAGGCGGTGGTGCGGCTTGAGGTGGTGGTGGTGCATCAAGTGGAAGAGGATCATCGGCGATGCGCCATGTCGCGTCATTTAATGGATCAATCTCGATTTGAAGGGGTAACCGGTGTCGTGTTGTCCCCGGGCCAATGTTGACCCAATACTCATCATATACGGATCTCTCTATCAATCTTGCTCGGACTAGGCCGGGGATGTCGACAAGGGTCGGACCATCCACGATATCATCCCCAAATGGTAAGTTGAGACCTCTTGCAATTTTGGTGATAATACCTCCCACTCGAATTTTACCATGTTGCTGTCTATTGGTCGCCACGGTGTGAAGATGTTTGGCCAAGTTGTAGCCAAGGTGAGGCATGTAGTTCATCTCCCCGTTGTTCCTTCGCAACATGCAACACATGTAGAACAACTCCTTGAGGTTAATGACCGAGGCGGTCTCTCCTCGAGCAAAGATGGAGTAGCTAAGTACTCGCTGGATATATCGCAAGGTGGGGTGGAGAATGTTCTTTGTCCTTTGATGGCCGAGAATACCATCCTCGCAAATGAGACGTCGGAATTGCGCAATGGACATGTCATAGAAGAAGTCGGTAGTTGTGCACATGGCATTGACATCTTGATAGGGTATGTGGAGGAGAGACATGAGTTCGGCGGAATTCATTGAGTGAGAATACCCGCCAAGGTTAAATTCGAGGAGTCGTCGGCCTCGGTCGAACTCCACGGATGAAAGAAACTCGAGTGTAATGCCTTTGTAGGTTGGAACTTCGTCGCATAGGAAGTCCCAAAGATCTAGTCTCGAAGTTAGCATTTGGACCGAGTTGGTGAGACCTAGAACTTCGAGGGCCTCCGTATCGATCCAGCGAGATGGTTCAACGGTTCGGCGCCGCTCATTGAAACTCTTGCGGCTTCGTTGTTCGTCATTCAAGGGCTTGGCCGGTGGATAGTTAGATCGGCTAGATTGCCCTTCGTCACCCTTTCGCTTCTTGCCAGCGAGTTTCTTCTTTTTAAACATGGTAACCTGCAAGTAAAATTCTTAACAAAGAGATTTAAGCACTAATTCCCAAACCGCAACTCAAAAATATGAAATTTAACCTAAACAGAGAAAAATGCGGCCCTAGTGCGGACGCATTACGGTCGCATAAACCAGTTGAGAGAATTTGGTTAAAATTTGAAATTAATGGCTGGGTGCGGGTCTGGTGCGGACGCACTGAGGTCGCACGGGGGTTCTGCCAATGGTAAACCGTAGGTTTTGGTGAACTTTTGGTCAAATTGGCCAAATTCGGTACCGATCTCTAAGTTCTAACAACGAAATAGTGAAATTAAAGAGTAAGAGAGATCAAACCCGTTTGTAGATCGCAAAATCCCGTGATGTGGTGCTTGAATGGCGAAAAGGTGGCGAGGCGGCTTGACGATGCGAGGAGAGTGGCAATGGTGGCGGCTAGGGCTAGGAGAGAAGAGGGGGAGGCTTGGTGAATGTGAGAAGAGGAGAGATTTGTTGTAGGAGAGGGAGAGAGGGAGAGAGGAATTTGAGGGAGAGATTCGGCCAATTTTAGAGAAAAACCGAAAAGAGAAAAATGGGAGAGAGAGAGAAAGGTGAAGGGGCGCCTAGGTTTAAAAAGAAAATTTTCTGCGTGCGGACGCACGGGGGTTAGGTGCGGACGCACTGAGGCTTTGGAGATAGAAAAAATTGTCAAAATTCTGAGTGCGGCCTCTGTGCGGCTCCTGTGCGGGCGCATTACTCTCGGTTAGCCTGATGCGACCCCTGTGCGAGCCTCGTGCGGTCGCACTGCTTCACTTTTTCTCTCCATCTTTCGGCCAAGTATAAAATGCGGACGCACCAGATTTTTGTGCGGACGCATTGCGCTCGGTCTGGCCAATTTTGATGGTTTCACCTGTCTGAAAAATTATCTAAGTAGGTAGTGCGGACGCACTGAAGTTTAGTGCGGACGCACTCAGGTGATTTTCATGAGTTTTTGACCTAAAAATTGGCTGAATCATTAAAAATTGTAGTTTTTGAAAAAGTAAAAATTAAGATGTAAATAAAAACAGTAAAAAACCTTGGGTTGCCTCCCAAGAAGCGCTCAATTTTACGTCGTGAGCTCGACATGGCTTTTGGGCTCATTGACGAGTGGGGTTGGCTAGGTAGGAACCGTCCACCTTTTCTATTGGATCTTCATAGTTGAAGTGCTTAAGGCGTTGTCCATTGACCTTAAAAGAACCCGTGTTGTTGCTCCAAATCTCGATTGCTCCATTGTTAAAAACCTTCCGGATTTGGTATGGGCCATTCCATCTTGACTTCAATTTTCCGGGAAAGAGGCGAAGTCGCGAATTGTATAGCAAGACCGCATCTCCTTCATGAAATTCTCGCTTTATGATGTGTTTGTCATGCCACCTCTTTGTCTTTTCCTTGTATAGCTTGGCATTTTCGTATGCATTGAGGCGCAGTTCATCCAACTCATGTAGGTTGAGAATTCGTTTTGCACCGGCGGCTTTTAGATCGAAATTTAGCGCTCTTATCGCCCAATACGCCTTGTGCTCAAGTTCGACCGGCAAATGACATGGTTTGCCATAGACCAATTTAAAGGGAGTCATACCTATTGGTGTCTTGTAGGCGGTGCGGTATGCCCAAAGCGATTCATCAAGTTTTAGTGACCAATCTTTTCTCGATGTGTTGACAACTTTTTGTAAGATGCTTTTTATCTCACGATTGGAAACTTCAACTTGCCCGTTTGTTTGAGGGTGGTAAGGTGTGGCTACCTTGTGTTTGACTCCGTATTTGAGTAGGAGATTGTCGAATTGGCGGTTGATGAAATGAGACCCGCCATCGCTAATCACCACTCGTGGTACTCCAAACCTAGGAAAAATAATTCTTTGAAAAAGCTTTCTTACCACGGAAGAGTCGGCGGTTGGGCTTGCCACGGCTTCTACCCATTTTGACACATAATCGACCGCTACAAGGATGTATTTGTTGTTGCATGAACTCGGAAAAGGGCCCATGAAATCAACTCCCCATACATCGAAAATCTCCACTTCTAGGATATTTTGGAGAGGCATCTCATGTCTCTTTGATATGTTGCCGGTTCGTTGACATTTGTCACACTTAAGCACATATTCTCGTGTATCTTTGAAAATTGTCGGCCAATAGAATCCGGCTTGGAGAACTTTTGCTGCAGTTTTGTCGGTTGAGGCGTGCCCTCCATAGGCGGATGAATGGCAACATTGGAGAATTTGGTTCACCTCTTCTTGTGGTACACAACGCCTATGTATACCGTCTACCCCCAATTGAAATAACAAAGGTTCATCCCAATAATAGTTTTTAACATCTGAAAAGAATTTCTTCCTTTGTGTGTAAGAGAGCTCCGGGGGTACCAACCCACATGCTAAGTAATTAACATAATCAGCATACCAAGGGGCGTCTAGGCTTTGTACTGCGTATAGCTGCTCATCAATGAATGAATCGTCTATCGGCAAGTCCCCTTCTTTTGGTGAGTTATTGATGCGTGAAAGGTGGTCCGCCACAGAGTTTTCGGTCCCTTTCTTGTCTTTAATCTCTAGGTCGAACTCTTGGAGGAGGAGGATCCACCTAATTAGGCGTGGTTTGGCATCTTTCTTGTTGAGAAGGTATCGGATTGCTGCATGATCGGTGTACACCACCACCTTAGATCCCACCAAATATTGTCGAAATTTGTTGATGGCGAAGATTACCGCTAGAAATTCCTTCTCGGTTGTGGTGTAATTCATTTGAGCCTCATCTAATACCTTGCTTGCGTAATAGATCACATGTGGTTTGTTATCGGCTCGCTGTCCTAGAACGGCTCCCACGGCGTAGTCGCTTGCATCGCACATAATTTCAAAAGGGGCATCCCAATTCGGAGGTCGGAGAATTGGAGCGGAAATTAGTGCTTCTTTAATCCTGCAAAAAGCTTCAATGCAAGGTTCATCAAATTTAAACTCAACATTTTGCATTGTCAAATTAGTAAGTGGTTTGCAAATTTTAGAAAAATCTTTGATGAACCGCCTATAGAATCCCGCATGGCCTAGAAAGCTTCGCACATCTTTGACGCATGTTGGATAGGGCAATTTCTCTATCACCTCCACCTTGGCTTTGTCGACTTCCAATCCCTTGGATGACACCACATGGCCTAGGACAACTCCTTGTTGCACCATGAAATGACATTTCTCCCAATTGAGTACTAAATTGACCTGCTCACAACGTTCTAAAACTTTGATTAAATTAGTTAAGCAATTGTCAAACGAAGTACCAAATACGGAAAAATCATCCATGAAAACCTCCACAGAATTTTCTAACAAATCAGAAAATATAGCCATCATGGCTCTTTGGAATGTAGCTGGTGCATTACATAAACCAAAAGGCATCCTACGGTACGCGAACGTACCATAGGGACAAGTAAATGTTGTTTTCTCTTGGTCATCGGGGTGAATTGGAATTTGAAAGAAACCACTATACCCATCTAAGTAGCAAAAATGTGAATGGTAAGCGAGTCTTTCGAGCATTTGGTCGACAAAGGGTAGAGGGAAGTGATCCTTCCTTGTGGCATTGTTTAGCTTGCGGTAGTCGATGCACATTCGCCAACCGGTCACCACCCTTGTTGATATCATCTTGTCGCCTTCGCCTTTCACCACGGTGGTACCACCTTTCTTTGGCACAACATGAACTGGACTTACCCATTTTGAATCGGAGATTGGGTAAATGATGCCGGCATCTAGGAGTTTGATGATTTCCTTCTTCACGACCTCCTTGAGATTCGGATTGAGTCGCCTTTGAGATTCGATAGAAGGTTTGTGATCATCTTCCATTAAGATCCTGTGCATGCAAAAGGAGGGACTAATTCCGGTTAGATCATCGATTGTGTACCCGATAGCCTTCCTATGCAATCTTAGTTCATGAAGGAGCTTCTCGGTTTGATCTTTGTTGAGCTCGGAATTGACTATCACCGGATATGTTTCATCTGTCCCCAGGTACTCGTAGCGAAGAGTAGGTGGCAAGGGCTTAAGTTCGACCTTTGGTGGTGCGGAACTGGTCGAATCACCTTCGATTTTTGCTATTTGGGCCTGTGTGCGGACGCACTCATGTTCAGTGCGGACGCACTGTGCTTGGATAAGCGAAATTTGAGCATCTGCGGCCTCAGTGCGGGTGGAGTGCGGACGCACTGAGGTCAATTTGGGAAAAGTGCGGACGCACTGTGGGCTAGTGCGGACGCATTGCTCTCGGTCAAGTGCCCCAGACTCCTCTTCTGTGAAAGTGCGGACGCACGGGAATTGGGTGCGGACGCACTGAGGGTTGTTTTCGCATTTTACGCCGGTTTCGAGGTCGGTTTCTTCCAGGACTTCGTCCAGTTGTTTTCCTTTCATCATTCTATCTAAATGATCATCAATTATAGAGTCTAAAACATCAACCCTACATATTGAGTCATTATCATTAGAAGGAAATTTAATAGATTTAAACATGTGGAAGTCTACCTTCTCTCCACCAATGTCAAAGGAAATTTTTCCTTCTTTGACATCGATATTGGCACCTGCAGTTATGAGGAAATCACGCCCTAACAAGATAGGGGTATGAGTGTCCTCTTCCATTTCTACCACTACGAAATCAATAGGCACAAAGTATTCACCTATTTTGACAATGACATCCTCCACAATTCCATCGGGGAACCTTACCGTTTTATCGGCCAATTGCAAGGACATTCTTGTTGGCTTTAATTCCCCTAAGTCCAACCTTAGATAAACCGATTTTGGCATAAGACTAACACTTGCACCTAAATCACATAAACACCTATCAAATTTGGTTTCACCTATCTTACATGGGATGACAAAGCTTCCCGGGTCCTTAAGCTTTGGAGGTAACTTGTTTAAGAAGAGGGCGCTACACTCCTCATTTAGGGACACCGTACCCACTTCCTCAAGTGTTCTTTTGTTGGACAAAATTTCTTTTAAAAACTTTGCGTAAGTGGGCATTTGGGTAATTGCTTCGGTGAAAGGGATGGTGATATTCAATCTCTTTAGGTGGTCTACAAATTTGGCAAATTGTTGGTCTAATTTATGCTTGACTAACCTTTGAGGAAATGGTACAAACCTATGTGGAGGAATGTACTTAGGAGTTTCAGCATTTTTTACCTTTGGAGAACTTGAATTACCCGTTGTTTGATGCTTTTCCAATGGCGATGCATCCGCACTTGTCGGTGTTGTGGTCGCATCAAGGGGAGTTGCAACTTCTTGTGTTTCTTTGGGGGGTTGCTGCTCCTCTTCATTGGGCATGATAGGTCCCTCGTACTCCTTGCCGCTCCTCAAGGTCACGGCATTCGCATGCTCTCTCGGGTTGATGTCGGGTTTGCCCGGAAGCGTTCCTTGTTGACGGGAGGATGAAGATGCTTGTTGTGCAATTTGTGTTTCCAGCATCTTTGTTTTGGTCTCTAAAAACTCAAATCTATTGTTCATATTTCTCAAGGAATCCGAAATATCGGTATTGGTGCTTCTTTGTTGGTTCATAAACTCGTTTTGAGAGATGACAAGGCCTTCTATCAATTTTTCTAATTTGTTGTTTTGAGAAGGTCCTTGGTATGAGTTTTGGTTTGACCGATTTTGATATTGATTGGAATTACCTTGGTATTGGTTTGAGTTTGAGTTTGAGTTTTCATTTTCAGTCCTCCACTTGAAATTTGGATGGTTCCACCTTGTGTTAGGGTTGTATGTATTCGAATTGAAATTATCATTTGGCCTAACCTTATTGTAGATCGGATCGTTCCTCTTATCACCTTGATTGTAGAACATTGCATTGACTTGCTCGACTTCTTCTCCTTCTAAAAGGACTTTGCAATCGGCGGTGATATGAGTCGACTCTCCACAAATGCCGCATGAAGCCTTATTTGCCACGGATTTGACGTTTTGCATTTGCGCCATTTGATGTTGCAAGGCTTCCATTTGGGCTCTCAAGGCGGTAACTTCATCGGTTTTCAAGATCCCCGGTGTGGTTTGGGTTCGTCCACCTCTTTCGGCCGTCCATTCCCTTTGGTTGATCGCCATATCTTCGATCATTAGCATGGCTTGTTCGGGGTCCATCTTTGACATATTACCTCCTGCGGCTGAATTCAAATGAGTCTTGGTGGCTATTGTGCAACCTGCAAAGAAGAATTGAAAAAGCAACCACATGTCAAGGCCATGGTTAGGGCACAAGCGCTGGAGCTCGGCCCATCTATCCCATGCCTCGGTCAAAGACTCCCCTTCGGCTTGTTTGAACGTCGTGATCTTTGTTCGGAAGTGTTGGGTTTTGGATGGAGGGAAGTATTTTCCTAAGAATAACTTCTCCATGTCGTCCCATCTTCTTATGTGGTCCCGATTCACGGTCCTTAGCCATGATCTTGCATTATCACGGAGGGATAGGTGGAAGCATTTGAGCTTGAGGTTGTCTAGCTCTTCTCCTTCTCTAGCGAAAGTGCCGCAAGATTCTTCGAAAACCGCCAAGTGGGCATGTGGATCTTCGTTTAGGGCTCCCCCAAACTGACTTTGGCCAAGCAAGTGGATGAGAGAGGGCTTGATTTCGCGCGGATCTTGGCCTTGTGGAATGAAACCGAAGCGGTGGCCTTGTTGGCGATTGCGGCCATTTCCGTTGTTGTTTGGATTGACACCGAAGAGAGGATTATTGTTGAGAATAGGTGGATCATTGTGGTGTGGATGTGGTAGCGGTTGGTTGTTATTTGGAGGAGGAGGAGGCGGATTGTTATCGTGAAGGTCTTGATTGAGAAGGCCTTCCGGATAGTCTTCCACTTCTACCTCAAAACTGCGAGGCATGCCTAGATTGGGATCTAGACCTGCCATTGGTTGAGAGAGAGAGGATTCACCGGCTTTTATCTTCGCGGTTTGACTTCTTGTGACTGGTGCCAGCGCTCAAATCTATGAGAGAATTAAAAGAGATGAGATAGAGAGATAATAGAAGTAGAGAATAGTAAAGTGCTGAAAATTAAATAAGGAAAGTAAAATATTTTTGGATTTTTTTCTAATTTTCTGAAAAGTAAATAAGGAAACTAAGAATTAAAAGTACTTTCCTAAAATAAAAATTAGTATCTATCCTATTCTCCCCGGCAACGGCGCCAAAAAGCTTGTTGAGTATTTTAGATATAGGAATTTGGTACTCTTTTTGCCTTTAAAATTTATAAACCTTCGTACTCAAAGAATAGGTTAGTTGCAAGCGCACAACCTATCGATTGTAGTATTTAGGTGTCGATCCGCAGGGAGAGAGGGAAACACTAATTTTTAATAAAGAAAATTACTTCTAAGACAAAACAATAAAAGTAAAAGGGGGGGGTTTTGTGTAAAATCGTTGTTTGAAGGAAAATTAAAGTAATTAAAAGTTTGTAACAAAAAGCAATAAAATCGGGTGACAATCAAGTTTGAGAAGTCTAGGGGTATTCGGTCCACAATCCCTTGCTAATTCTATCTACTCGGTTTGTTTAAATTCATGTTTGATTATGACGGGGTTTCTAACCTAAGTTAGCCTTTGGAACAAATATTAATACAAATACCTTGGGTGGACGGATTAATGTGCCTCGAATTCTAGGGCTGTCACTAACCTAGAGGGATATTTAATCACGTGCTTCAAGTGTATATATCGATATTTGTTCTAAGGTGTCCCAATCAAGTTTTGGCTTCACCGCTAAGTCCTTCGCCACACCCTAATCTTAATTTCTATATTTCCAGATTTGAATAATAGAGTTCGGTCGCTTCAATATTCAAATCCCAAGGTATTTGCAATCACAATTTATACTATCCTATATGATCCTAATCTACTTTTAATCAAGAAGACTTAAGCGGGACGCTACAAGTCAAGCACAACAAGTTGCACTATCCTATATGATCCTAATCTACTTTGGGTCTAAATGATCAAAGCGGGACGCTACAAGTCAAGTCGTAAATCATGGAACATCACAAATGATAAATCATAGAAATTAACAT
The DNA here is from genome assembly GCA_025461045.1 of Carex parvula. Lineage (NCBI taxonomy): Eukaryota > Viridiplantae > Streptophyta > Magnoliopsida > Poales > Cyperaceae > Carex > Carex parvula. Next base: position 97,513 of record JAJGRW010000097.1, on the reverse strand, counting down.
CAAATCAAACAATCATAATAAAAACTAAAATCCGAGTAAAATAGAATTAAACAAGTTCATGCTACATGACCTAAACCCCTAGAGAGAAACTAGCCTCTCATGGAGATGCAAGTATTCATCATGAATTCAAGTACAAAATAAGTAAAGACAAAGAGAAACTAACTAGAGAAATAGAATACACCCTTTCCCTAATCAAAACCTTAGTCTTCCTTCCAATTGCTGTGAGAATTCGCCTTCCTTTCTCTTGATTCGCTCCTGTGGTTGATGCTCTATCTCGTGAATTTCTCTCTTCGAATGGTCTTTTTTATGGAGAAGAAATTCCTTTCCTTTTATAATGGATCTGGAGCATATGGACGTGGGGAATCATTCTAAATCTGTCACAACGTGTTCCCCACGTTTCCACCACCTATTTTCCACCTTTTAGGACGTGGTCTGATGCGCCGAAAATAGAAAACCCTCAAAATGGCAGTTTTTAGGCTGAATGCGGCCCAAGTGCGTCCACACTGCGGCCGCACGCGTTCTGGATTTTGTTCTGAATTTCACTGCAAGTGCTGAGTGCGTCCGCACTGCTTCCCAGTGCGTCCGCATTACTCTCGGACTTTTCTGTTCTTCATGGTCTCAGGAGTGGAAATTTCTCTAAGTAGAAAGTGCGGGTCCCCTGCGGTCGCACTCTGGCCGCACTTTTCTTCTGTTCTGCTGCATTTCTGCTGGAGATTTCGGCTAAGTAAGAAATGCGTCCGCACCAATATTTAGTGCGTCCGCACTCCTCTCGGACATTTCTTCTGGACCTTCTCTGGAGCTTGATTTTTCTTCTAAGTGTTGAGTGCGGCCGCACTAAAGTTCAGTGCGTCCGCACTTTGGTCCTTTTTCTTGTTTTCCTGCGAATTTCACACAGACAACTGCAGTAACTTGATTCTAGGGGTATTTAATCTTAAATTATACTAAAATACATGATAATTGGTGCTATTACGTGATGAAAACCTGATCGAACATATATATATAAATTAAACCTATCAGTATATGTACAGCTACTTTCACCTACTCTTCCATTGTCAAAGAGAGAAATAAGAGCTCAGGAGGAGAAGAAAAAAATGAACCGCTTGTCTTGAAGAATAAGAGCCTCCGGTATGGAAAGCAGTGGCCAGACAGGGGCGGACCCAGAGTATTCCAAGGGGGCAGCAGTCCCCCTCTAGATTTTGAGTTTTAGACTTTTAGTGGAGATTTATCGGTTCCGACCGACTTTGCTCTTCTGGAATTTTTTTTGCCCCCCTCTGGACGTTTAATTTGTAATTCGAGTTAAATTTAGGATTAAAATTGAAATAAATCTGTTGAATTTTGATTGGTAATTAGAATTATTAGTCAAAGCATCAGAAATTATAAGTCAAAGCATCAAAAATTATAAGTCAAAGCATTGAAAAGTATAAGTTAAAGCATTATTTTTTGTCGAGTACCCAATTGATTAATGGATTTAAATCCAATTAGGTATTTAAATCCGATTCGATATTTTTTTGCCCCCCTGACGAAATTTCTGGATCCGCCCCTGTAGCTAGATCCACTAAGCGGAAGCACCGAGAACGGCAGGCAGATCCACTAGACGGAAGCACCTGCTCAAAGAAAAACAAAGCAAAGAGTGGTAATCAGATCCTTTCAGACGAAGTCACTAAGATCCACCAGGCAGAAGCACCTGCTCAGAGATAAAAGGGTAAGTAAAAGGTGGAAGGGTAGGAGAAAGAGTGTGTAGACAGGGGATGGGGCTACGAAATCGCCATGGCGATTTTTTTACCGCTTTAAGTGGCACCTCTCTATTCTTTGGCATGCACCTCTTGTTGCCTTCGTATTTTTAGCTCCTATGAGCTACTATTATTAACCGGCGGTCAAGGGTACGTATCTTTTATAGCACAAGGATCTCTACTGACTACTAACTATCCTAAAATAACATAGAAAGTGATATACTATCTTGTTCAAAATAACTACTCCAATATGCATGGTTAATTATAGACCCTAAAAGTAGTACTTACAAGCGTCTTTGGAGAAGGAAACAGTTAAAAATAGCACCAAAACGCGCGCATGCATGCATGCTCGCCCATATATATGTGATATGTAGATTGTATTTTGGCCATATATAACTTCATCCGAATTTCAATGGAGATGATATATATATATATATATATATATATAGAGTAAGGCTACGGTGCTTTGCAAAGCATAGAGGCCTCCGTGCTTCGGGGCTACTTTTTGGATTTTGAAAATCCAAACAACCCATCCGAACCGTTCAACATGTTCTAAATATTGAAATGTGCTTGGAGACCAAATTTTACATTTTTTGGAATTTTTTTACTATTTATTAAGCCACTTTGAAAATCCAAAAATCCGGTGGTCCAAATTTTTGTACTGTTTACCGTTGGATTTTGGATTTTCAAAGTGGCTTAATAAATAGTAAAAAAATTCCAAAAAATGTAAAATTTGGTCTCCAAGCACATTTCAATATTTAGAACATGTTGAACGGTTCGGATGGGTTGTTTGGATTTTCAAAATCCAAAAAGTAGCCCCGAAGCACGGAGGCCTCTATGCTTTGCAAAGCACCGTAGCCTTACTCTATATATATATATATATGTGTGTGTGTGTTGGAAAGCTCGTAATCTCAATTAATTGTTTCGTGTCCTTAATACAATATTTGAGTTAATTCAATCGTATGTCTCCATATCCCAACAATTAATACATTGACAATTAGCTAGGTCGACTTGGAAAATGCCATATGAAAATTGCATGGTTGAATGTTCAATTTTTTTAGATAACGATGATGATAATTAGGATTAAGTTTTTAATTTTAAATATCTACAAAATATTTTTCAATCGAGTTTCGAATAATTAAATATGAAAAGTTAGCCACTAAACTAAACTAAACTCAAGACTTATTCTCAAATTATGATCATTTAATTGGTCTAACAATTTATGAATCACGGTTCGTAGATGTCAATTACTAGAGGATTATATGATAATTATATAGTTCAATTCTAATACTAAGGGTATAATTATTGAGAACAAAATAAATGAGATTAACGTACAAAAGACCTATTTACCTTTGCAACATGTCATCGTGTCGGAATAAAAGACAACTAGCTTACAAATGTAAGAATAACTTTTAGTCTAGTGACAAAGGACAATGCTCTCTGCGTAGGAGTTGTTGGTTTGAATTTTAAATAAAAAATCCTTTATTAACATTAAATGTTGAAAGGCTAGAGCTCCATTCATTATATCTCAAAGAACTAGCTCACAAATGTTCCTGACCTAGTCCCTTCAACATTTAATTTCTTTTAAGAAGAAAAAAGGAGGGGTCAAGTCGCCCAACTATCTAATATCCATAAAAGATTTTCATCTGAATTTTGAACCTGCAATTTGTCTTTTGCCACTAAATAAAAAACCGGTTCTCCCTTCAGCATCCTTACTCTATGGATCAGCACAGTTACAATGGGTTACAATCGGATGGATCGAAATTCTCTTTTATTTTTTTTCTATTTTCCTTTCTCATTTTCTTAAAAAAAAAATCTATTGACATAGTAACATAATATAAATGTGACAAGTTGCAACAATTAATTTAGAAGAAATAATGAATCAAAAATAAAAAATCTTTTAAGCATAAATAATAATAATTCATTTTTTTTCGGGATGTTACACACATATATATACTAAAATATGGTTTTTCAAATTATGATTAATATATTATACTGCAGATTACATTTAATCATTCACATTTGACCCATATATATGATAGGTTACCTATGTTGCACGGATACTTCAGTATAGGCCCTGTATCGGTATCGGACACGTATCGGATACCGATACTCGTCCGATACGCCAGCTGGCGTATCGGCGTATGTGGCGTATTCTAATTAGGTAGATACGGTCATGATACGCGTTGATTTTTTAGGGATACGTCTGTTTCAGCGAGATACGTGCGGGATACGTCTAATTAGGTTTCCTCTCCACTCCGCTTCGAGAACTAAAGAAAACAAAACGCTCTGCTCTTTGACGGCTCTCCGCTCCGCTCGCCTCTCCGCTCTCTCTGCCGTCTCCGCTGTAATAATCAAATTACTTGTAACTTGTAAGTCTTGAGAAAAACAAATACAATTAGTTCTAGTTATTCCAAATTAGCTCTGGCTATGTAACTACAATTAGTTCTAGACTTCTAGTTATTTCAAATTAGTTGGAAATTTGCACATGTCAGAGGTAATAAAATGCATAATAGAACGAGATTGATGCTTCTTTTTTTATCAATAGGGGAGGAGATGATAAATTCAAGCAACAGGTGATGAAACGTCTTCCTGGTTGCAAGATAAAGTAAAAAAATTATTATACTGCTATTAACATAGTATATGGTTTTGTGACTATGGTTTAGCATGGTATACTGCAAAAATTATTATACTGCTATTAACAATTAGTTCTAGTTATTTCAATTAAGCCAACTTGCTTAAATGGTTTAGCATGGTAACAAAAAGTTTAATCTGGCAAATTTAAAGCAATCACATGCATAACTTTAGCTGTGATCTGAAAAGGAATTTCTTTTATTTAGGAACTGATATTTAACTTTAGAGCTCCGAAAGAAAAGGAAGAGTAAATACTTGACAATTAACACAATTATTTTAATATACATGGTAAACATGTCAGGTTTCTTTGTAGAGCATTTAATTGTCTTTTTCCATTTGATGCTTCCTAGCAAATTCTTTTAAAATAATAGGAGGGGTCCATGCCAGGACCACACCTACAGGAGTCACAATTGGAGTCGATGTAACTGCGACTGAGAAGATTTGGAGAACATTTCAATCTCTAGGAGACATAGCCTTTGCCTACTCTTATTCAAATGTTCTCATTGAAATTCAGGTATGAAACATATTTGAACCTACAAAACATGACCACTTTTTACAAATTCTAAATGCATTTTTCCATTTAATTAAGGTGTCCATCAGTATGCTTGACTAATTAAATGCAGCGCCAATCAAATTAAGCTTTCTGTAGAAATGCTTCACCAATTATGTACTTATGGTGATATTGGTTAATGGAGGTATTGGATCATCAGTAATAAATTATACTACCTACTTTTGAATAAATTGAAGGCTTAAATTAGAAGCTTTTAGGGGCTGATTTGCATTTTAAGAGAAGGAAGGGACCAAATATTTCTGAGATGCTATGATTCAGGAAAGAAGTGTCCTACTGGTGGATAGATAGGTTGTACTGATGAAGGCCCTGCTAATAATTTTGTCATCTTATATTAGTTGTATTCTCTTAATTGAAATAGGTAACATCAAGCATTGTATTCTCTACTGATGAAGGCCCTCCTAATTTTATGTTGTTTGGTATTATGGATCTAATTTTATGTATGTTATGGATGTTATGTATGTTATGGATATTATGGGTGATGTGAGTTATGGATCTAATTTTATGTATGTTATGGATGTTATGTATTTTTTAGATGAATTATAAATTTGGGTGATGTGAGTAGTGTATATATATACCATGGCAAAATTATTAATTTTTTTGTTACTTGTAAATTACAAGTAAAAAATTTGATATATATACAAGTGTTGAATTAATAATATAAGTGTAATTTTTTACTTATTTTAATACAAGTATTGAATTAATAATATAATTAAAATAATAAAAAATAATATATATAATAGCTGTATCGTATCTTTTATTTTTGAAAATTGCCATATCGCCGTATTCGTATTGTATCCGATACGATATCCGTACCCGTATCCATGCAACATAGTAGGTTACTTTCACTTAACCTAACCTATATTTATCAAGTTTGGCACCTTATTCAGTTCAGGTGCATCGAAGGCTCGCCTAAACTAAGTCTCTAAATGTTTTTTACACATGCCTTAATATCTTTTTCTTTTTCTATTTTTTTTGGGCAAATTTCACTTTCAGTGTCACCCAATTTTGTATCACTATTTGAGTAATTGGCAAGTAACTAAAAATCTTATCCACCTACACGTGTCATGTTTCTGACTAACCTCAATATGCTTAAAATGGAGACCTAATTAAACACTCTTCTTTTGCATTTTGCAACTCGGTTGGTTTTATGATCTTTTGACTTGATTTTCATTTTACACTTTTCTATTTTCTATTGACCTTACCATAAATTGTTTGTTGAGATTAACAAATTGAATGCTTATTATTATTGCCATATTTGTAAAGTAATTGATGCCAATTAAATTTGTGAATAAGTGCTTAGTCAAATATATGCATGGTGTTCAGAAATAAAATTTCTTAACTATTATCATAAATTTGACAGTTACTCTGTAAACCTTATTATCCAATCTAAGTTAGATAAGCTTAAATAAAAGCTATTCAGAAATAGAATTAATTGTAAATGAAAATTGAACCGATATGGTCCGGTACTCCGGTTAACGGATCCGACTCTGCTACTTTTCTCTAAGAAAAGCAGGGTCCTGCTTTTCCGATCCCAACCATTCAAATTCGTTGAGATCTGTGCATGAAAAAGTTTCTTTATCGATATTTGCAAATATAAAATTTTGAATGGTTGGGATCTGAAAAGCAGGACTCTGCTTTTCTTAGAGAAAAACAGCAGAGTCAGATCGCCGGTAAACTACCATGTTTAATGTATTACAATTAAATAAATTGATCGGCTATGTCATCAGTAAAATTCCTCAATAAAAAAAATTACAGTGTATTGGTAAAAAAATAGCACCTACTATTTCACTGTGGTGTATTCATATTAATTAAATTAGTTAGAAATTTAGTTGCATCATTCCAACTAAAAGCTCTAATATGTCTAATAATAAATTAATGATAAGTTTTGATTCCGATATTATTTAACAGTTCTTGGTTCTTCATTTCTTCTCATTTTGACGAAAAACAGAATCAGAACTTTATGCAGTTCCCAGTGAAAATTTAAAAATTAAGTGGATGTTTTTGATAAATTTTGTTAAAGCTATCTCATAAAATAACAATATATATATATAGAGTAGAACTAGGGTGCTCTCGAGTTCACCAAGCCTTTGGTGAACTCAAGTCCAAAACTCATCGGATCGGCTTCAAACGACGAATCCGACCGTTGAAACCCGTCTATCTTACGAGAGATGCGTCTACATGCAAAAATTTTGAATTTTGAAATTAATTTTGCATAGAGTCAAGTGGTCAAAAAACGTCAAAAAATGAATGCATTAAAATTAATTTATTAACCTTCTAATTTTGACCACTTGACTCTATGCAAAATTAATTTCAAAATTTAAATTTTTTGCATGTAGACGCATCACTCGTAAGGTAAACGGGTTTCAATGGTCGGATTCGTCGTTTGAAGCCGGGACGATGAGTTTTGGACTTGAGTTCACCAAGGGCTTGGTGAACTCGAGAGCACCCTAGTTCTACTCTATATATATATATATATATATATGGAGTCCGGCTACTATAACACTATTGTCATTTCAAACTAAATAACACCACATCTTAAACCATTGGATCTACTTTACTATATTGACTCCGACATTTAATTGACAATTTCCAGGAAGTCATCCCATTTTGGCGACCAAGTCAGAACTTAAATTAATGCACTTGTACCAAATTCAAAATGTAGGCGATATTTTTAAATTGGCTAGAAACTTGAAATTGAATATAGGTTCGAGAAATTTTGTAAAATTCAGGTTTTTTTTGGTATTTCGCCAAATGGTTGTCAATTTTAAACCATTCAATTAATTATTAATTACATGAGCAAGGTTGAAATGCAGCACGTTTTTCATGCCTCCCATTTTTATTTTTTATTTTCAAATTTTAAACAGTCCATTGAACTGCTTAACATGGTCTCCATATTAAACTGTTCGCGGAGATCAAATTTATATTTTTTGGAAATTATATTCTTTTAGGTAGGTACAAAATTATTGTTTTTCAGAAGATTATGGACCATTCAGTAATAATATTTTTGTACCTATAAAAAAATATAGTAAAAAAAGTTCCAAAAATATAAAATGTGGTCTTCAAGTACAGTTAATATGAAGATAATGTTGAGTGGTTCGGATCGACTGTTTGAACTTTGAAAACGAAGATAAATTAAAATGTGAGACACGGTTGAGGCATGAAAAACATAATGGCTCTTATCATATATATATATATATATATATATATATATATATATGCATGGGATGTATATGTGTTGTTTTTTTAATTTATTTTATTGTCAATATTTTAAAATTAATTTACAAATTGAATTTCTCATTAATAGAATTAATATTTGACGATATATTTTAGCAATATTCCTCAAAATGAATTCATCAATTCAAAATTAAGAAAAAAAACACTTTATATATTAATTTGTTGTGTTGCTTAATTAAATAGATAGAACAATCACATCAATCTATTTTTTTTTTTTTTACATATTTGAGTTAATTTCGTCATCATAGTGTGCATCATCGATCACATAATTTAATTCTCTCTTAAATTAAGGACTTTTGAAATAATTAATTTCATCTTACTATGTATATATGTATAGATTAATTAACTTGTGAGTGAGTCTATGGTACTATGCATAGCACGGATTAGTCCGTACTACGGAATCATATTTTCATTTTGAAAATTTTAATGGTCGATCCGAACCGTTCAACGTGATCCCCACATGAATATGTACTTGCAGACTAAATTTTATATTTTTTCGAATTTTTTTACTATATTTTAAGATAGGTAGAAAATCACTTGATTTGAAAATTCTGGACCATCCACAAACAGTGATTTTCTACCTATCTAAAAATTCTAAAAAATTCTAAAAAATAGAAAATTTAGCCCACAAGTATATTCTCATATGAAAATCATGTTGAAAGGTTCAGATCGGCCGTTAGGATTTTGAAAACAAAAATATTAATCCGTAGTACGGACCAATATTCCGCGCTATGCATAGTACCATATACTCACTCTTAACTTGTACAATAAATAATTTGCATATACGTCTAGCACAATATAATTGGTTAATTAAGATATTATCCTTCCTGCTAGCTAGCTGTAAGTAGTTATCATAAATTTATTAATTGTCGGAGTTTCTGTATACCAGAAAACACCAACTAATTAGTTGTTTTGGGTAGATGTGTATACTTTTAGGTAGAATTAACATATATGCATAAAGAGAACGGAGTAGGTCCGATGCCCATCGGACCTACTTTTAGGTTCAACGACATAATGACCGTCCGATCAAATATAAGATGTGTGCGCACGGAAATTGAAACAAACACGCACGAATTTTAAAACAAATAGACGGTGATTAAACCCATCGAACCAGAGTAGGTCCGATGCCCATCGGACCTACTCTCAAGTCATGCATAAAAGGTGGCAGGCTACCAAATTTTTAGGTAGAATTAACATGTATGTGGCATCTTAACATATACTATTGTAGATGTGTATACTTTTAATCCACAACCGTTTCAAGAAAAATTAATAATAATTAATAATAATAATAATAAAAGACAAAATAAAAAGTGGTTAATTATTGCAGTTGCCGCCTTTCTTCTTCTACTAGATGACAAGAGATTTTGAGGCAAGTAATATCTAATTAAAAATGACTTGCGTTTCAAAGTCTCTTAAAATAAAATCTAGCTCCATACCTAGGAAGAATCTTAGATTAACTTTTTCTATACTCATGCATTTTTACCTTACAAATGACATGGTGCACAAGCAACAACCTGGCCTCTTAATATATTTGTGTTAATTTCTCTCTATAAATACATTCCACCTTGCCATGAGTTGATATATATATTCCATCAACAAATTAAAAGAACTAGCTACACTGTCTCCTTTCTCTTAATTTGGAAACAAACAAACAAAATGGCCATGCAAAAGCTAATTTTCTTTGTTTGTCTCCTCATATTTTCCTCCAACAACATAATAATAAGCTGTTACAGCAGTAGCAGCTCTGTTTCTTTAAAAGAAACCTCTACAATATATTTCCCAAAGTACCTAGGCAGGTCTCTTAAGGCCTCACAAACAACATTCAATGTAATAAGCTATGGTGCAAAAGGCGATGGAGCAACTGATGATACTAAGGTATATATATATATTACATCATTATATGTATACATGTAATAAGCTATGGTGCAATATATATTTCATATATAGTTTTTTTCTGAAGATGTTTGCTTTTATTTACAACAGTTTTTCTCTTAATGAATTTCAGGCATTTCAGAAAGCATGGACGGCAGTCTGCGCCTCTGCACACTCAGCTGTTCTCTTGATTCCAAACAATAAGAAATTTCTCCTGAAGCCTATTACATTCAGTGGCCCTTGCAAATCGCCTATTCAAGTTGCGGTACGATTGAAAAAAGAGAAACCATATATGCATTTGAATATTGTAAATTAGTATTAGCATGATCTTGTTTGAAATTGATGTGTATGGTTTTTGTATATTAATTGTTTCCTATGAAAATAACAGATACAAGGTATCATTCTAGCTCCTTCCCGGTCGGCATGGAATTCGAAGAGCACAACTCACTGGATCATGTTTAAATACCTAAGTAATCTCGCCGTTACTGGTGGTGGAACTATCAATGGAAATGGGAATGCATGGTGGCAACACTCATGCAAAATTAACAAATCAAAAGTATGTGCCTTCTCCTGAAAAGCAATGCTGTTATATATATATATATACAGGATTCTTCAGTTCCAGCAAATATAAACAATCAAATGACATTGCCACAAGTTTCTAGCTGCTTATTATAAATTTAAATATATGTCACAATGACATGCTATCAGGATGCTCATAATTACAATAGGTTAGCTGCTTTTTTGTTTAGTTGAAAAATATATAGAATACTTATACTGAGGAAACCATATTCATAATTTGTGAATCTGATGTTATGCACTTTTCTAATTTTTGCTTAAAAAGATACTAACTCATTTTTTTTTTTTATTGATTCTGCAGCCCTGCACAAAAGCACCAACGGTACGTGTGATACAATGCTATATATATATTTCAAGATATATATTAATTTGGCTATCAAATAATTAGTTGAACTTCTTAATTAATATATATTTCTTTCATTTTGTATACAGGCTATGACATTTTATTCTTGCAATAACTTGGCATTGACGAACTTAAACGTGAAGGACAGCCAACAAATTCATGTCTCTATCGAGAAATGTAACAGTGTGAATGTCGCAAGCCTTACTGTAACCGCACCTTCAACGAGCCCTAATACCGATGGATTACATATCTCTTCCACAACTAACATAGTAATTACAAACTGTGTAATCAAGACAGGTAGATAACATGGATATATATAAATCTGCTGTTATTCCAAAGGAATCACAGGACCCTGTTATTTCAAAGGGATCGAAATAACAGGGTCCTGTTATCACTTTGGAATACTTAAGCTTTCAATGGCAGTACCATTGGTGGTTAAATATTGCAAATATACAGCACAAATTCAAATTAGAATTTAAAATTAAGCCAGAGACATAAATTAATTGACATGAACTTGTAGCTGTGAAGCTAAGCCTAGTGTAAAAAATGTCAATTAGTGAACTCTTGCAAGCAATAATTACTTAATACAACCCAACACAACCATATGGAATATATAGATGCCAAAATAATAACACTAGACAACAAGATCATGCTTAGTACTTGCTTTAAAGCAAGATTAAATTTAAAATTATTAATTGATCATCTCCTTAGCACTTAATTACCTACTTATTATATACAAATTTAGTTGACATGCATTTCCAGCATCTAATATGGCTTATATTAATGAAGGTGATGATTGCATGTCAATAGAGACAGGAACAAAAAACCTAAAAGCTACCAAGATAACTTGTGGGCCCGGTCATGGTATAAGGTATGGAAAATTCAATTTTATAATGTTACCTCTTTAAAAGGTGTCTATGTATTGTAATCTAAGTAAATATATATATATAATAACTAATTTGTGTGTACAACTAAATTCACAAACAGCATTGGGAGTTTAGGAGATGGCAATTCAATGGCTCAAGTCTCTGATGTTTTGATTGACACCGTTAAATTGTACGGCACAACCAACGGCGTCCGAATCAAGACCTGGCAGGTGGGACCCACATTTGATTTTCTTCTCCTTTTTCCTGTGCTTTTCATTCATGCCATCTTTTAGATACCTCTTCAAATTTAGTACCCTTTTTGCTATCTGAAGATAATAAGCAAATTGACCTCTAAAGGTTCTCTGTTAGCAGAACAATTCTAACAGGTTTGGTACAAAACTAAAAATGAAAGTCAATTTTAACAGGTTTGGCAAATTAACATACTCGTTTGTTTGGCCTAGGTACTTTAAAGTAGCTAGGTTTGATCAGGTCAAAGTCAAATCATACCTAAATAAAAGTTTTAAGTTTCTAAAATTGACTTGCTAATCGGTGAAACACTGCTTTTATTCTAGTACCCAAATAAAACTGCCAAACAGTTTGACCATTTTGTTAGCAAACATAGTCGACTGTTTGGCTTAGTTTACTTGTATAAAATATATGTTAAATCAGGTCAGCTTGTAGTTAAAAGTTGTAGTTTCCTCCATTAATGATAAGTGCATTATGAATCTTTTAAATTTTGTTTTACCAACACCACTAACTAATTTCTTCTTTCGACAGGGTGGGAATGGTTATGCGAAGAATATAATATTTCAAAACATTGTGATGTACAATGTAAAAAATCCCATAATCATTGATCAGAACTACTGTGACTCCAACAAACCCTGCAAAACACAGGTTAAACATCTCCCCCATATTATAATAATACATTCCTTTGAATTTATAGCTTATATATTATATTAACCTTCTGATAAGTTCATTTGATGTAAAATTTACTAACCTTTTCACATAAATTGCAGAAATCAGCTGTAGAGGTCAGCGGCATAGTGTACAAGAACATCAAGGGAACAACTGCAGGTGATGTTGCAATCAAATTGAGTTGCAGTAAAACCATGGCTTGTCGGGGGATACAGTTGCAGAACATTAATTTAGTCACTCAAAATAATAAATCAGCACGGAGCGCGTGTCAGAATGCCAAGTGGAGCAAAATTGGTACCGTCATTCCCACCCCGTGTGCATACACAAGTTAGATTTAAAAAAAATATATAGATGATTTGTATGTAGCTAGTTAGATACCTTCTAGTTGTACATGAACATCACTAGCATAGTTGTGGAGATTCATACTTGTAATTATTAGACACCTTTTTTAGTGAATACAGCTATTTATTCAATTATGACTTTCTGAGCCTTGATCAAAGAATAGTGTATCCAACACAGTAGCACAGGACACATTTTAAAAACAAGAAATCACTAAGAAATTGATTTGGATAAAGATGGAAAATGTTCAGTATTTCTCATAAAATACAAAATTCATTGCCTGGCTCCATCACATGCACAACTGCCATATATAACTTATAAACATCAGAACCACCACCACCAAGCAAACCAATCTTAACTACAACAAACTTGAGAAATTAAAAATAAATAAATATGTTGCCAAAGCATGCACTATTACTATAAATAAACAGGTTTCCTTTTTCCTGATCTTCTTTATACAAAAACATCATTCCCTAGCAATTGATACCACATTGTTGGACATCGGGTCCTGTGACACGGGTTGTGAATGGATCGATACGGACCCACAAGAGAGAGAAAATAGAGGCGAGAAGGACGGCCCACACGATGACGATGGTTGGTGTGCGGTTCTGACGGCCCATAAGACCCTTAAGGAACGGGTAGAGATGCACAATCACCCAGAAAGCAAAGAAGAGCTTACCGAAAAGCGGGCCCCAAGATTGGTAACCGCTGTTGATAGCATAAGAAATACCAGCCACGACACTAACCTGTGATGAACCAAATTTAACATTGGTCAGACCAAACAAGGATTTGGAAATCAGGGGGAAAGAACTAAAGGAAAAAAATAAAAAATAAAGAAACAAACAAAAATCCAAAGAAAGTAAGAAAAGAAGAAGGGAAAGAAACAAAAATGAAAAATACAATGATATTACACGAGTCCAAACAGTTGATCCGTTCCGCTCAACATGATCTCCATATGAAAATGTGCTTGGATGCCAAATTTTACAGATTTTAGAAATTTTATACTATTTTTTTAAATAGGTACAAAATCACTTGAAGATTTTAGACCATTTGGAAGTAGTAAATTTCCTACTTATCTAAAAAAATAGTAAAAAATTGGAAAATGAAGATATGAATCCGTAGTACAGACCAAAGTGCGCTATGCATAGTACCGTAGCCTCACTCATATTACATATTTAGTCCCAAAAGTGCTTACTTTTGGGGAAGTTTGATGATATATGCTTTGGGAATACTCTGGGCGGACCAAAAAAATATTTCCTTTTATCAAAATTACTTACCAGGTTGATAATAATGAGGGTGGTGGGAGGGATGAGAAGAGTGGTCCACTTGAACATGTACAGCTCAGTAAAGTCACCATCCTCGTCAGAGGACTTGGAAGTGACAGTGAAGTTGGTGTCAATGCCGGCCAAAACCTTCAAGAGACCCTGGAAGACAGCGAAGAGATGAGCAGAGACCCCTCCAATGACCCAAAACTGCTCGTTCCTCCACCATTCGTCGATCCCCACACCACTCCACCTCATCTCCAGTATACCCGTTGCGAAAATCGAAATGAAGAGAGATATGAACCATATACTAGCAAAGTTACTAATCTGTAATCCCATAACAAGAATAAATGTTATCTTTCAAGTTTTTACTGTACAGTTAAGAAGAAATTAACCAATAGCAAAAGAAGTACCTGAGGCATAATGAATTTGCCGGTGAAGAGACAGACGGCAGGCAATGTACAGTACAAGATAAGAGGAAGGGAGGTGAGCGGGTAGATGGTGGTATTAATATATGCAAACCGCTCGAGGAACTTCAACCTGCCATTATAGCCGTACCAGATGGGGCAATGCCGACTGAACAGAATCTCAATTGAACCAAGGGCCCACCGAAGCACCTGGTTCAGACGATCTGAAAGATTAATAGGGGCAGAACCCTTAAAGGCGGGCAGCTTAGGCATGCAGTAAATCGACTTCCAGCCTCTGGCATGCATCTTGAATCCCGTCAGAATATCTTCTGTCACAGAACCATAGATCCACCCAATCTGCGCTTTACCGCTCTTGTTAGATATAAATGTACCCGGCATCAACATAAAGATTATTTGAATGAAAATATAGCCCTGTAAATTAAGTTTCGGTACTTCATGATCACATTATTCATATATACTATATCGTTAAACAAGTCCCCAGTGTGTGAATGCCGTTGGTCGGTACTAAACTATTAGGTATTACTTGCACAAACTGGTTTAAGATATTGCTATTAATAATAATGGAACCCCACCTCCCCTCGCGGTTAAGATTTACACATACAAGCAAGTAAAGTTCCAACTTTAAGAAATATACATGGATTTGTAAAATGGGTTGATTAGTATTTCATGACCAAAAATTGCAAGCATACCTCTTGACCCCATTCAGTCTTATCCTCATAGCCACAGCTGATGACATGGATGGCTTCTTTGAGAAGAGACTCAGGAGTTGCCGATTGAGGAACTCCTCCACTCTCCATTAATGTAGAGGCGACAAAAACATTTGATTGACCAAACCTTTTCTCTAAGCTCATTTGTGACATCAGAAGTGATTTTTCATCATCAAATCCAGCACCTGACAGGAACACAAGGTTATTCCATAAAGAGAACACAATATCTCTCTAACTAGTAAGTTGAGAAGGGTAAAGAGTATGACCTTAACTGAATTTAAGATGAAATTGAAACTAAATTTGTGTACCTTCAACACCCTCCTCAATGTCCTCAAGATTAAACACTGGCACAGAGCTGTCAACATGTTTGTCAGATTTCTTCTTTTCTGAGCTCTTCTTATTTGATTTCTTACTCTTTTTCTTGCCACCGCAGCACCAAGAAAGAATTTTGACTTCCTTCTTTGGCTTAAGAGGGGGGTCATAACCATACAAGGCTGTCCTGTTGAACACACAACCCGTACCCACATAAACCGGTCCTTGAATACCATCGAGACCTCTCAAGTTAATCTACAACCAAAAGAAGAAATGGATGCAATAGTGGTAAAATATTAGATTACTTGGAGAGATGAAATGAAAGTAGTATTTGATATAATTTAAATGAGAAGGATTTGTGTTCTTACATCAAAGAACACAGTGTTTCTGTTGGCATAACGATCATTCCTGTCAATACCATCAAACCTCTGTGGGAACTGCACATAACAGACACGCTTCCCGAGATTTGGGTCCATGAGGAAGCACATAGCCTCTCTAATAGCCTTGCTGTTGTTGATGTAGTGATCACAATCAAGATTCAACAAGTATGGCCCATTTGTAAGCACAGCTGAGACACGCACCTGTACCGTACCAGAGATGTTTAGATCAGATCTGAGGCTACACTTTCGACAAGTGCTAGAAGTGTTAAATTTAGAAACTTACAAGAGCATTCATGGCACCAGCCTTCTTGTGATGCATGAAACCCGGACGCTTCTCACGAGAAACATAAACCAAACGAGGGAGCTCATTACCCTCTGTGTCCAGACCTCCACTATGTCCAAGGAAAACCTGAGCAGTACAAATTACAAGTTCTAAAAAAATAGAAGACAATTGAAACTATATTATGTACACAAAAATTGAGGTAACTTTTCTAACTAGTTTAGTATTTGAATAAAAGCTAACCTGAATCATCCCGGGATGATCCCTGGTGTTATTTCCAGGCCAAGGTGTGCCATCTTGCATTATCCATCCCTCCTCTGGAACTTTCTGTGCTTTGGCAACAAGCCCATTAATTCTCACCTTGAATTCTTCATATTCTCTCTGCACGGTAATAAATTACTATCATTATGAGTCCCCGCGAAAATAAGAAAGAATGGAAGGAAGAAATCTACAAGTACAATTATATTTCAGAATGTTACCTTCATGGCTCTACGATCTTTAACAAATGAAGTTTGCACCTTATCTTTCAGGTAATCAACCTTCTGAGCAAAGTACCACTCAGGAGCACGGGGTTCTATGTTGTATTTTTTGCAGAAAGGCACCCATTTTCTTGCAAATTCAGAGGTCTCAGCCAGTGAATCAAAGGAGAGCATGGCAGCACCATCGTCAGACACATAGCAAGAAACCTTGTCAACTGGGTAGTCAACTGCAAGTATGGACAGCACCGTATTGGCTGTCACAAGTGGGGGCTCCTTCATTGGATCCACTGTACTGACGAATATGTCAACCGCTGCAAGCTGAGATGGTTCTCCTTCTCGGTCATACCTGATAAGTAAATACAGGTGATATCACAATGTTTAGTCATCATTCACAAGTGGTCTCTGGTTATTAATAACTTGACATGGAGAAATGCAAGTAGGAAATCTAGATAATGAAAAAGGGTTTTGCATTTTGAATGATACCTTAAAGCAAGTCTATCAAGGTAAGTTTCACGATTGACAGGGAACCATTTGGGGAACTGATCGAGAATCCACGAAACGGCAAACCAGATCTCACAAATAACAGACAACAGCCACAGAGCATAGGCATTTCTCACAGGATTGGTGAGACGATAATGCAAGAAAATACAGAGAATTATCAGTCGCAGAACAATGACCATACGGTATGGATTAATCCGGGAAGAGGGTAACGAAACTTTGCGAGAGAGGGGCTGACGAGTCTCATCATTCCTGAAATAGAAAGATAGTTTACAAGGTTAGTTAGAACGATTTAGATTACTTTGTTAAGGTATAATACCATAAAATGAATAGAAATCTAAACAGGAGAATAATTGGAGCTTGATTTAGGGTATGGGTCAAATAATTTGACAAACTCTATTCAACAACAACTTCACAAAATTTGCCATTGGCGAGCGCAACTTTTCCATAGTAATATGAAAGGACAAATTTTTAAGGTACAAAGTTGAAAAGACAACAAAAAGAGAAATTATTTGTAAAAAATAGCACAAGGCATAAGGTTAATTACTCACAGCAACGAATCATCCATGTTATATTCTGTAGATGCATCGATGTCTCCAGCTCCCCTTCCCTCAGAAGGAGCAATACTGGTACCATTAATAGTTGGTACTGCAGTCTTGTCTTGTTTCATTTTCCAGCCATCAACTCTCTCTTTCCATGCAACATTACCAAGATTGCCTGAGAACTCCCGAGACGGGTTTGCTGTTTAAAACAATAACAAGAACCTCATTTAAAAACTGTAACAGAAATAAGAAGTATTTTGAAATGAAAGAAATGATGATAAAAAAGTATACATGAGTGGCTGACATATGGAAGAGGGTGCACACGTTTGCCACCATGGGCCCCAGGTGACATCATGTGGTCTGGGGAAGCTCCTGGAAGCTCACCTGAGACCTGAAATAAAAGCATTGAATATATGAACAGTTCCTCTTTGGATATTAAGGACAGTCTCATCTGATGTAGACGTGATGTTATTAAAATGAATATCTGTGGCTTTTTCTTAATATCTAAATGATTGGGTTATTTGAAGTGCACTCCAAACTGTTAAATAGAAAAGAAAAAAAAAAAAACAGTTTTTTTTTTGTTTCTTTTTGCAGAAGGATAGCATTTGACAATTTGACTTGGGGGTATCAAAATTTGCTCGAAGCCTCTAACATTATAATACCTGGCTAGCAGTAAGAGATGGGGCATAACGAGGTATCTCCCCACTATCATACTTAGGGCGGCCCATTTCCTGCCCTTGACGCCATGTCAGCATTCTCTCACTAATCTTCTGCTTCTGATCCTGATTTCCCAATGGGTAGTTGAAATCGCTGGTGTCATCAGCATCAGTATCCTCACCTTCCTCCCCATGGATCGGGGGGCTCCCTGAAAATAAGATTAACCAAGTTGCAATGAGATAATTTATTAAAACTTCAAAGACGCCTACATGAATAGCAATTTTAGGACAAGTGCGAACATCTATGATTGTACCAAAACATAGTCATTTGTCATAATCCCGGCAGGAAAAATTCAAGTATTAGTTCTTCACTTGATTTATTTGGATTTGCTATAGTCAGACCATGAAAATCACAAGAGATGTGGAATACAATTGCGACGGTGATGAATATTTTTTTCTTTATTAAGTTAATGAATCTATTTACTTAATAAAGTCTTAAGCAGCATGTGTGCAAAGCGGTACTTGGTCTTGCATTTTCCAGCATTTCCTTGTTTAGAAAAAGAAGTGTGCCCCAAAAATCTCTTATATTAGAATCAGTTAAATTGAGCTGAAAGAAATTGAGATTATGGATTAATAATCAACCTTTATGCCTCTTGTACTTGGTCTTGCATTGGGGGCAAACCTGGTTTCCCTCTTTGCGCTCATACTCATAGCAAGGCCTACAAACAGGGAAGCCACATACACTACAGGCAACAAAGAGATCACCATCAGTCGTGGTCCCCACACCGTCACCACAGATCTGACACACTTGGCCACTTGGTTGCTTCGCAGATTTCTGCACAGATCCGGCAGGCAAACACAAACAGTTACAAAATTAGACAATCTGATAAAGACAAGAGTTAAAAGGACTATTTGAGGAGATCAAACCCAAGGCATTGCCAAATCAAAATCAAATGATATAATTGGCATTGAAGATTTAGAAATGTTAAGGATTAAGCAGACAATTACAATTCACTGTTAATAACTAATGCAAATTCACATGATTTTAGAGAGCCAACTGATCCCTTTGTATTAAGGAAGTATTTTTAGACAAGCTAAGAAATCCAGAGTGACAGCAGAGTTACTAAATTATATTTCCATTTCAGTCAATTGAGCGGAGTTACTAAATTATATTCCCAATTCCCTCTTTGTTTAAAGGAATCAAGTACAACTAAGCTGAAAAAAATGAAGAAGAAGAGTTCAATTTATCAGGTCAAGTAACTACTCACCCCAGGCTCACGTTCTGCCTCCATTGAAACTTGACGAAAACCTTTCTCCTACTAAGATCTAAGAACCAGGAAACTCTCAAATCTTAGCTAAATCAGAATCCAACGCACCACATTGCCTTCAGATCCACACCTCCTCTTCCCTAATCAACCAGAAGAACCAATCAAATTCCCACTGCAACAAAATAATCTCAGTGGATCTAACCAAATTGGAGCGAATAGATCACATACACTTAGTTACTCCACTACTGGAGCTAGATCCCTCCGATCCTGAACTGGAGCCGCACCGACAGAATGGAGGGAGTAGACTAGAGGGAATGAAAGAGGGCACTGGTGTGTGAAGGGATAAAAAAGGAAAAGAGGGGGAGAGAGAAAGAGGTTATCTCATTTGGGAGAAAGCGACGTTCTACCAGCGAGTCTTGGTTCCCAAGTCGTTTTCGATTTTGTTTCTGGGTTAAAGAAATGTAGAGGGATAATTAATGGAAGACAGAGAGAGAGAGTGGAAGAAGAAAGGGTGAGACAAATGGAGAGTGAGCTGTCGAATTTATCACCTAAGGTAACAGAATATTTCTGTTTAGATTCGGACCGTCCGATCATAATGCGGACGAATATTAAAGGGGCTGTGGATTCCACCTTGGGCCAGATTGGCCCGAATTCTGATCGAACGGTATGGATCTAAACATAAATATTCTGTTACCTCAGAGGATATGAACTCGTTAGCTGTCTATGTTCTTACAGCCAACGAGCGAACATGCATTGACCTGATTATCAATCTATTTCTCTGCAGTTCAAAATAATCCCAGTACTTCCAGTGTTTCTCAGGGAAGCAGCTGGAGCTGGTCCTGATGTGAAGAGTGTACGTCTTTAATGGACAAGTCCAGTTAAAGAAATGGAGCGATGTTGAAATATAAAAAAATGGAGAAAATAAAAAATGCTTACTGTTTTATATACAAAGAGCAACGCCGTGGCCACAGGATCTTCTGTGGTAAAATAGTGCAGGTATAAGTTGTAACAATATGTTTTGTTGAGGACTAAATAAATGTGCAATTTTGAATTGCTGAAGCTTCCACAACTTTGTTTTGAACATGGTAAATTCTTGTTTTAAGTAAAATATATTATTTTTATTTTTATTATACTTTTCAATATCACAAAATTTAATTTCCACATATTTAAAATGTATCAAAGAAACTACTACACAGATCATCACCATAATACAGCCACAAGGAAATTGTGTAACAATCAAATAAGGATTTGGGTTACTTCACTCACTGGATCTGAATTCTGAATTCTGAATTCGTCTAATAGGGAGTTGTCGTGGAGTGTGGTGTTGGGTTTTCTCATATTCCGAGTCTATGCGACAATTTTCATGGGTGTGAAAAATTTCAGTGCTACCTTGGGGCCTTGGGGGCACCGACAGCTTGGTTTTGGTTGTTGGGTTGGAGGGTATTTTCGTCATTGCTCAGTTTTTTGACGTGTGAACTGCCTCGCTTTGCGTTTGTTAATTTTATTTTAATTTAAGGCACGAGCTGACGACGAGCAGCATGCGATTTTATAAGGAACTGATTGAACCGTATCAAATAAGATTTAAAACTAAATTCAATTAGAAAAAAAAATAATAAAGATATTATTTTTCCATTTATTCCTATAGATTAAAATTGTGTTGCCTCTTTTTTCTTAACTTACTAATAACAAATTTGGGAAATTTTATAATTCTCCTTTTAGCTTTTAGTTTATTTTTAAATTCTAAGATTTTTTTTTTTTAGCTTTTTACAGTGCACTAAAATCAGGATTCAAATCTGCTGAAATCCAAAATCATGAACAGTAACGCTGAAATTCTTGAATTCCGAATCCAGTCATTGAACTGTTTCGAGATACGTGCACAGAAAAAATTGAACAGCTAGATTCGAAATTTCAGATATTTCAGGGATACTGTATCTCGGATTTCAGCTGATTTGAATCCTCAAAACCATAGCGGTTGGAAAATATCAGCTGTTGCTGATTATGTTAGTTTAATAATTTGTTATTGTTATTTTCAGGCGTTAGCACTTCAATTTTGGGCCCCATTATACCAAGTCATACAAAAGTGATGTTCAGATTCAACATTTAATAATATTTAATTCACCAATTAAATTTTAAAAATATATTGTTATATTTTAGACATTTTTCTGTCATGTTTATTTTTTTTATACACCGGCAGAATTGAAACTGAATAATGAATGATGAATGTAATTTGATTTTGTGAGAACTGGTTCAAGGCCTCTTTACTATTTAAAATTTCAATTAATAATTAACGCAATTAATCTGTTCATTAGAGGCCTCAAGAGCTTGAAAAAAAATATTAAATGTAAAGTAGAACACGTGTATTATCTGTCAAATTAAGGCCTTAACTGTAAGAAAAAAAATTAATGAAATTGAAAAGGACAGGGGGGCATAAATGCATAATACATAATTCTAGAAATATTATTCTTGGATTCATAATTTAATTAAATTAGTTCAGCCTCAGCATGTGCGCAGCTGGTCCATGTGATATTTAACAAAACAATAATAGCTACTAATTAAATATCCCAATATAATTTTTTTAGGTACACTTGGTACCAACTGTTTAGAATTTTGCATAGCTATTGCCGACAAAAGTAGCTAAATTAATTCTTGTTTTGTTTAGGAGAGCAGCTTGGGTCCGATGGATTTCAGGACCGTCCAATATGCTTTAAGATTTGTGCACATGAATTTTAAAGCATACGCGAAAGTTGCAGATGCGAATCTTAAAGCAGATCGGACGGTCGTCGAGTCCATCGAACTCATTTTGAGTCCGATGGGCATCGGACCCAAATTGACCTCTTTGTTTAGGTAGGGCAAACCTTTGCATATAATTATTTACATAAATTATGTAAAACTTGGAAAATAAATAATTAACCATTTTTACCTTTTGAATGAATGAATGAAATTTATATTTTATAAAAGTGATTGGCCTTTAATATCTTTATGACATGTTCAAGTCAGTAGCAATTTTAATTCGTTTGATCGAATATTAGTTATTCATTTAATTGTATGGCTCAATATTAGTTAACTTTTTGCAAATAAATATTCATATATACTTTGACATTATATTATATTTGATAGTATTTGTTTTACTTACAAAATTAAAGTCATTATGTATTTTTTTACTTGCAAGTCAAAATTTGAAAAAAAAAAAAATTCTAATAATTAACCGCTTATGTTGAATTGGCAGAATTGCAATAAGGGGTAAAAACGAAGCGAATACGGAGCGGATAGTGGTAAAACTATATCTATATTATTTAAATTTTTTGGATACGGATACGGATCGGATCTCAGTCGGATACAAATACGGATACGGATCGGATCGGATATTTATTAAAATAATATTAAAAATACCAAAGTTCATAATATTTATCTATTTTAATGGTGAATAACAATATTTTTTGTAATATATATTAAAATATATTATATATATCTACTATTCGGATACGGATAATTGAAACGTAAAACCATATCAGTATTCATCAGTGTATTAAAATTCAGTTTTATTTGGTGAATATTCGGCCGTATATTCCTATTCGTTGTCCCGCCGAATAGAAAATTGATATTCGGACCGAATATTGAATTCATGCTTTAAAAAAATTAAAAAACATTTAAAACCCATTAATAGAGTTCCGGACCTGAATTCATAACCCATTAAATGAGTTCCAGACCCGCCAGGTAGGTGTTCTCTTCAAGCATCTCACTCAGAAGTCTTTTATAACCTATCTACATGCTGCCTTATTGTATTTAAGTACTGTGAGATTAAATATTTAATAAAAAAATCCGTATATATAAATCCGAATAAGAATCCGCATATTCAGCAGCATACCGTATATGAGGTATTCGGTGGCCCTCCGAATACCGAATGAAAACCGAGTATTAATACACTGGTATTCATATCCATACAAATATTCAGATATCAGATATCCACATTTAATTTTTTGAATACAGATCAAATGCGGATCGGATATTATCCATAACGATTTGACCGCTAATTGCAATCCAACTTAAAATCCACATTTTCAAGAAAACTATATATAGTATAGAGGAGGGTTCAAATGCCTCCATTTTTTGTGCCTCCATCATGCCTCCATTTTTAAAAACTTTAATAACTCAAAATTTAAAACTTAAAAGTCAAAATAAAACCGTTGGATATGATCTACATCATTTTATCTATGTGCTCATAAAAAAATTATCACATTTTGATTTTATTTTTATGTGAATCAATAAGTTGAAAAATTAACGTCTAGAAATTATCCACATTAGTACGTTTTTTACAAGCTCTTGATGACAACCAAAACAACATTGAAATGTCATAATTTTTTACACGTGCTTAGATAAAATGATGTAGATCATATTCAACGGTTTTGTTTTGACTTTTAAGTTTTAAATTTTAAATTATTAAAGTTTTTAAAAATAGAGGCATGGTGGAGGCATGAAAAATGGAGGCATTTGAACCCTCCTCTATAGTATATAGGGCTCATTTTTAAAGAAAACTATATATAGTATAGTATATTGGGCACATTTTTCAATCCCCGGGAGGGACACAACATTTTTTTCAAACCCCTTTTTGGAACGGGAGTAGGTCCGATGGGCATCGGACCTAACTCAGTTCGACGGGTTTAATCACCATCGATTTT
Organism: Carex parvula; assembly: GCA_025461045.1. Taxonomy (NCBI): domain Eukaryota; kingdom Viridiplantae; phylum Streptophyta; class Magnoliopsida; order Poales; family Cyperaceae; genus Carex; species Carex parvula. The sequence continues at coordinate 72,945 of JAJGRW010000097.1, read as the reverse complement.
CTTTTAGATTCGTGCGAAATGCTTTAAAAACCGTGCGTTTATGTTTCAATTTTCGTGCGCACAAATCATTACGTTATCCTACGGTAGATCTGCCCATCGGAACCAAACTAGGTCCGATGGGCATCGGACCTACACCCATCCCTTTTTTCAAGGGGTAGTTGTATAATGTGAAAACTTTCTATCTCCACTGCTGTTGCCTGTTGGATCATGATTCATGAGGTAATCATATTTTCTATGCAAAATCTTTTGAAACCATTCATGTATCATGTCTATGACAACCATACACACAAGTCTCAATCAAATATTCATCATAAATTTTCCAAATTAAAAAAATACCCCCATTCTTGTTTTTAATCTTCAACAGCATGTTTACAGTTTGATGTAATTTTTTTTATCAAGATACATTTTATAGTTTGATGTAATTTCAAAAACCCCGGATATGTTCAATTTTTTTTTCATATGGCTACACCAACTAGCCATTTGTGTATTATGATTGTAATGCCTGCAATCATAATTTTAAGGGTAAATTTGTGAATTATTTTGGATCAAACTAGTCTATTGTTCACACTTGACAATTAATGTGACAAATCATAAATAGACGACAACGAAATTCAAGTTGTCAATAATTAAAAATAAAAACTCCATCTCTTATTATATCACATCACGAAGTAATTAAACATGGTACGAGTGACTATTAAACAATATAATAGGTGAGAGTTGAGATTGGAATTTAGAAATGATTTAATATATGATGAGGGTTCAAATGCACCATAATTTTTGTGCTTCAATATGCTTCATATTCTTTATCTTCATTTTCAAAGTCCAAACAGTCGATCTGAACCTTTCAACATGATCTTCGTAATAAAATATGCTTGGATACCAAATTTTATATGTTTTAAAAAAAATTTACTATTTTTTTAGATAGGTACAAAATCACTTTTTTAAGGAAATTCTGGACCATCCGGTATAGTGATATTGTACCTATCTAAAAAAATAGTAAAAAAATTCTAAAAAATATAGAATTTGATATTTTATTATGAAGATCATGTTGAACGGTTCGGATCGACTGTTCGGACTTTGAAAATAGAGATAAAAGATGTGGAGCATATTGAGCACAAAAACTATGGTGCATTTGAACCCTCCTCTTAATATATATATGAGGTTGGAGCTAGAGAATAAATTAAGAAGATGGTCCATGGCTATAATACATTTAACATAATAATTTTTGAATTTGTAAAACAATTGCTTGTCGTAATCTGTCGTTTGAAAATTAATTAAGATTTTGGCTTCTTCATAAGACAGGCAGGTTCACAATTATCTTGTAAAATTATAAAAATAATCTGACTTCTTCCTTCCCAAATGGGCCTCAAGTAACTACCTCATGGAGGCCCATTACCAAAGGCCTATGAAACACCAAAAAAGCCCATAAACTCAAGAGGCATATTGGTCATTCCAATAAAAAAGCCATGCACATCAATTCTCAACTACAATTTATCAACTGCATCTGTCAATACCAAAATTACCGAAGAACTCAATTCATAACTTAACACCAAAAACACTGTACCATTCAAGCATCATAATAAGCCATATTCTATAAACTCAAGAGGCATATTGGTCATTCCAATAAAAAAAGCCATGCATATCAATTCTCAACTGCATCTGTCCATACAAAAATTACTGAAGAACTCAGTTGTAACTTAACACCGAACATGACTCAATTTGTGACCTAAATACCCACCAGAACTGGTTTCATAACATAACACACACTAAAAACCTATTCATAACTTGACACCCACCAGACCAAGAAGGAAACAGGAAAAAAAAATGGTGTGGGGGCTGCATTTCAATGCCTCTCTCTTGATATGGCTTCGTCCATTTCCTTCAACTGAGATGCGAAGAGCTCTATGTAGCGGCTTCCAAGTGTCATTCTATCATTCTTCATGGCCGCTTTAGATTCCTCGGGATCCTCAAACTCCACAAAGGCCTCCCCACTCGGGCGCCCGTCACGATTCAACACCAGATGGATCCTGTTCTCAGTCAACTCAAATTCTCTGAAGAAATCCATTATCTCCTCCTTTGTGGCAGAGAAGGGTAGGCCTCGCATCCTTAAAACACCTGTGTGCACCGCATGGTCATCCTTCGGGCCGTCAAATGAAGGCTTGGGTTTGGGTGGCGGCGCATTTCTTCGAGGAGAAGATCCACCGATTTTGCCGCTAGAGACTTCGTGCGCTATAGCTGTGTAGTAATCCTCTCTCTTGCACCGGAACACCTCAATGTAACGCCGCCCGATGTTTTGTCGGTTCCGTTGAAGTGCGAAATCAACCTGTAATAGAGATATTTTCTTGCTTCTGTTACTCATTGTTTTGAAAAAGATTACACAAATCAAAGTTATTTTATCAAAAATGGGTTGCCCTTGTTTACTGTTATTATCAGTAGCTACACTTTAGAAGCTAAATTCATGAAACAAAATTAAAAAAAAAAACAATTCCTTTCACGTATATCTTAGTGGGTAGGGTATCAAAATGTACCATATGTACACATATAGCGGCATGTGCAGTCAAGGGCTGGTACAGGGATTACTGGTAACGCGTGCCTAGGACTGACAGTCTTGACCATACCCACATATGGTTGGTAATAGGTTAAAAGGTTGACTTCGGTTCACCATTTACTAACCCCTAGCAAGTCGGGTTAGGATAGGATAAGGTTGACCGGTTAAGACTAAACCCTGCTGTTTAATTTTTGGCCCACCTGTTCAGATCCTGAAAGAAAATAGAACAAAAAAAACATAATTCGTTGAGAGATGGGGTTCATACCCACACCCTTCCAAACCAATGTTAACAACTGTACCAAGTGCGGTACCTACTGCTTCATGTAATAAAAATACAATTGATAAAATGATAACTTTTCACTTTTGTGGGGCAGGTCAGGTCACCCTGACCCGACCCGACCCGAGACCAAACTAGTACTATAACAAAATACAATTGATAAAATGATAATTTTTCACTTTTGTGGGGCAGGTCAGGTCACCCTGACCCGACCCGAGACCCTAAACCCTAAACCCTAAACCCTAAACACATGGCAGATAAGAACTGTACCTGAACAGCGTAGGCCAGAAGGCAATATGCCTCGCCAGTGAAGCGGCCCCCGTTGTGTATGAACAATATGTCAATCAAGTCGAGGCCCTGAAGGAAGTCAACCACATCAACTTCTGAGCAGTCAAAGGGCAGGCCGCGGAGACGAACGGCTGGGAATAGTGAGGCCTGATTCGGGTACCCAAAAGGTCCCGCAGGGTACATCATGTTCATTCCCCCGGGTGCCGGGGCGCTATAAAGAGATGCTTCCATTGGGTACGGCTGGTGTCGTTTCAGTCCCATTGCGCGGGAATCATTGCCATCGTACTTCCTGGAGATGAATAGAAGTTAATAGAAATGGTTAAATTAATAGAGCCTTTAATTTAAGGGAGAATTTCATGTATAACCCTCAAAAATTACATATTTCCCCCTCCAAAGATATAGAGGAAGAGATATATGTTGGTAGCAGTACATTTTTCTGCTCCTTTGCTTTAATTTACCAGAAAGTAATATCTCAGCCTGCTAATTATATAAAAAGAAAGAAAGAAATAAGAAGGTATCTCGGAGACTTTAATTTCTATACAATGATGCTCCTCTCCATTTCGATTATCCATTACTGTAAGCTATACACTATTATGGGAAGATAATAGATGAGATCCAAATTCATAGATGAGATCCAAATTCAGAGATTTTTCAAATAATGAAACACATCTGTTTCATGGCCAGAGAAGGGATTTGCACTAATTACCAGCTCCTCATAAATCCCCTTTCCCCAATTTCTCTCAATTACTCGATATAACAATCAGGAAGACATAGGAAACTAAATTTTATACTTTAATATCTAAACGCAGGTATCTGAGCGATAATTAACGGTTCCTCGTAATCCCCTTTCCCCAATTTCTCTCAAATACTCGATATAACGATCAGGAAAACATAAGAAACTAAAAATTATACTTTTAATATCTAAACGTAGGTATCTGAGCGACTTTAATATGTAAACAGTCCAGATAGATTTTCGATTAGTGATCTAAACCTACAAACTACAGAAAAACAGTAAAGAAAATCCAAATTCAAAGAACTTCAAATAAAGATGAAAAAGAAACTATCAAGGAAGGGATTTGCACAAAATTAGGGTTCCCGACAATCCCCTTTTTCTAATTTCTCTCAAAAGTGCAATATATATAACAATCAAGAAAGCATAAAAAACCTAAACAATTACACCATCATCGAATAGGAAAAAGCGTATGGAAGAACCCTCACCTCTTTTTCTGATACATCATCGCGCAATTTCACCTTCGCCTCGATTGATCTCTTGGTGAGATCTTGAAAGAGCAGCGGGAGGTGAGCAAAGATAACTGAGAGAATGAGGGCTACGCAGCTTGGGTTTTTCCTAATTTCCTTAGTTAAGCGTCAATTATCTATTTTTGAACTAATTTAACCGTGAAATTTTAGGCGGGCTTTTTGCGCGCCTGGGCTGAAATGTTGATCTCTAAATTATAAGCCCAGATTTTCCAATGCTGGAATATTTTCAGATTTGGGTAAAGATATTGACGGAGCTGTTTTTTCGTTTCCTGCAACGCTCAACGGCACAAGTTATATATGTTCTCTATTGATTATGCACTGCGTAAAGTCAAAACAGTTCTGTTAATACTTTTACCCAAGTTTTAAAATGCTTTTACCCAACTTTTTCTTTGATTCTTGGGTAAATTTCGCTGGAGGTCACTAAACTTTGTCATTTGTCATGAATTAGTCACTTAAGTTTGATTTGTCTCTTTTTAGTCACTCAATTTTATCATTTGCTCCAATTAAGTTACTTTATATTTTTCCGTCCAAAATGCTAACGGAATATGCTCATTTCATTAGTATTTTGGACGAAAAATACTCATTTAGTTAGTATTTTGAACGGAATGAGTATATTTTGTTAATATTTTGGACGAAATTGAAATATTCCGTTAAGATTTTGGACGGAATTAAAATATTCCGTTAAGATTTTGAATTGAAATATTTTCTTCATTAGAGAAACCTTTTCAGATCCATTTTGATCCGGTTTGAATGCTTCCCCGCGCTTAAGAAGCCTGAACCCGTCTTGCATAGGAGTCTCATCGGAGAGCGCGACAGAGAAGAGGCGGAGGCCGTGAAGGAGGAGAGGAGGCAAATCGTTCTGTCGTCAAGAGTGGGAGAGAGAGAGAGAGAGAGAGAGAGAGGATGGTCTATAGACTATGATTTTGTTTCTGATCGGGAGAGACAAATTGATATTTAGAGTTGTTGGAGAAATTAAATAAAAATCTCAAGGAAGGGGGTCACATGGATTAAGGTGTTGCATTAAGGAGGGGTCTTAATCTTGCAAAAGGAGCCACTGTTCAGCAAGATTAACGTGGATTAAGAGCTAAAGGAACTTTAAGGAACCTTAGTCTTATTAAGCCGAACAGACACATTAATATAGAGACCGTGTTGAACGATTCAGTTCAACCATTAAGATTTTGGAAAAAAATATTGATACGCACTATGAACTCAAATCTTCGGTTTGAAGGTTCTAACGGTCGATCCGAACAGTTTAACATGGTCTCTATATGAATATGTACTTGTAAACTGAATTTTATATTTTTTCAAATTTTTTTACTATTTAAAATTACTGTTTTTGGATGGTCTATAATTATCAGATCAAGTAATTTTCTATCCATCTAAAAAAATCTAGACGAAGAAGACAGCCAAAAATGAATTAAAAATGCAGAAAACCTTAAGGAGGTCTGTTGGTAAGGGCATAATTGTAAAACAAATATACACTTTTTGGTCTTAAGGAGGCGATTTGGAAGCCAAAATCTCAAGGAAGAGGGTCACCCGAATTAAGGGGTTGCGTTAAGGAGGGGTCTTAATCTTGCAAAATGAGCCATTGTTCGGCAAGATTAACATGGATTAAGAGCTAAAGGAACTTTAAGGAACCTTAATCTTATCCAACCAAACAAGCACATTAGTATAGAGACCGTATTGAACGATTCAGTTCAACCATTAAAATTTTGGAAAAAAATTGTCATTTTTTTTTGGCTAGCGGAATAGTCATCAACTATGGAATTGTAATTGTCTAATAATTACATATTACCATGTCTATTCACTTACAAATTTTACCAAACACGGAAATAGAATTGTAATGCTAAAGAATCACTAGTATACAAACACTGTTATTGACATATACATATAAATAATATTTCTTAAATGATAAAAAATAACATATATTTTTTCTTATCTTTTTAACATATTTTCATAAAAAAAAATGTCAAACAAAATATCTTATTAATTGACAAATAACATTCTTTAAATAATATGAAAAAATATAAATAAATAAAGACATGACTAATCAATTCAAAAATTTCTTAAATTAAATTTAAATAAATCATGACTAATCAGAAATATGATACAATATACTTGTGGCGAGTACGTGTCTATATAAATTTAGACTTCTACACGTAAAAAAATATATGAAAAAGATACATAGAATCAGAATATTTAATCGGAGGATGATATTCAATCCGAAATTTCAATCAAAACCGTTGGCGGATCAGGACATCTATATGCTTAATATAAGAACGGAGATTATGGAATGCATATCTTTACCAGCAATATTTTCATAAGAAATCTGTCCTTAATTTTTATTTTCTTTTATAAAAGATTCGAATTCTATAACTCAAAATATCACATCATCAATATTTTTATTTATCGATTTATTTTCCCTTTCTTCATTTATTTTAATATATGAAAGTTATGCGCTTGATGTGCGTAAAATATAATCTAACTATTAAAATAACACAATTTATCTTTAAGTATTTTTTTTAATTATTCCCGTTAAAAATTTCCTAAATGTAAAATATTTTTTGTAAAATTATACTACTTAAAAATTAATTTTTTTAATATAAATATGTATTTTTGAAGCGAAGTCCGAAAACTTAGTTAAAAATAATTATATAAAAGAAATAGGACCGGACATCAAAAGAGACGTTTCTTTGTCCAACTCACTGTGCCATCGTTTTCTAACAAAAAAAGTTTGCTTCATGAATAAATCCCGGAACAGAAACAAAGGCCTAAAGGGAATCTTATCTTATGCTACTTTATTTAATCAAAAACACACGGCGCATTTAATTTATGTTGATTTGTATAATTGTCAAATTTGCCTGTGTTTTAAGGCTACTTATATCATAAACTCAGGAGTTAAATTTACGGATCTGACTCGGCTGCTTTTCTCTATAAAAAAAAAAACTTCTGCTTTTCAGATTCCAAGTTTTCTCTACAAAAACAGACTCCTGCATGAAACTTTTTTTTTATCGAGATACGCGAATAAAATTTTTTGAATAGTTGGGATCTGAAAAGCAGCAGAGTCGGATCCTAAATTTACAAGAGAGAATCTGAAGTCAGACATTGTTGTCGAATTCGACATTGATACATCCCACCGCCCGAGAATATTTTATTTATAGAAAATATTATAAAATAATAAAGAGAAAAAATTCCTAGTTCCGGCCTCTCTCAAACTGGGAAAAAATTTCCGGTTTCTTGATTTATAGAAAAAAGTTCGGGTTTCAATTATTTTTTACCGCTTGACTTTATATTAAATTAGTTTGAAAATTTATAAATTTGACATGTAAACTCATCACTCATGAAGTAGATAGGTTTCAACAGTTTGGATACGTCGCTTGAAGCCAATCCGATGAGTTTTTGAGTTAAGCTCACAAAGATGGTTGGTGAGCTTAAGAACACTCTGGTTCTACTCTATATACTAATACTTTAGGAAAAAAATTTAGTGCTGGAATTTTTGTAATTCTCTGAATAATTATGATAGTTATGATGCAGATATAGTGTAGGTACTGTTATCAGCTCCCTAAAATTTAATGTGAAGTGAAAAAACCTCTTGGCCACTATTTAGGTAAGATTATAGATTTAAAATTATTATATTTTATTTCTTTAATTCAGCTTTGTTATTTCACATCGAACCACATTATTTAATGGTCAAGTTCGGTCATAGAAAAAAAATCATAATTACGGTGCTTGAAATATAAATGTTTACTAACAACAAAGACTTAATAAGATAACAATACGCTAGTGATTTGATATTTTTGTTTTGATAAATTTTAATTTCATGGGTATGCTCGTAATTATTTGTTTATTACGACATATTATATGCACACGCACATACACACTTACACATATTTTTCTTTGGAGGAGGGTTCAAATGCACCATGATTTTGTGCTCCAATATGCTTCACATCTTTTATCTCCGTTTTCAAAGTCCGAACAGTCAATCCGAACTGCAACATGATCTTCATAATAAAATATTTTTGGAGACCAAATTTTTTATTTTTTATTATTTTTTACATAGGTACAATATCACTTTTTCGGATGGTCCAGGATCTCCTTAAAACAGTGATTTTGTACCTATCTAAAAAAATATAGTAAACAAATTCTAAAAAATATAAAATTTGGTCTCCAAGCATATTTTATTATGAAGATCATATTGAGCGGTTCGGATCGACTTTTCGGACTTTGAAAACAAGGATAAAGGATGTGGAGCATATTGGAGCACAAACTCATGATGCATTTGAACCACCCTCTTTTCTTTAATACCGTGACTTATTTCCTGTGGAGTAAATAACATTTTAAAAAAGGACCAAAGTGCAAAACCATGCATTGATTGTAACTTGTAAGGACAATAAGTATTCAATGCGATTAAATGTTCCCATTAATTTAAACCATGGAAGGGGAATTAATGCTTTACAGTAACTTTTAATTGTTCCTGGTACCTGGTTGCCTAAACACTTGAAGAGGGAATCAATGCTTACAATAATTTAATTAGCAAAATGATAAGGAGACAAAATATTCTGCAAAAGTGCAGCATAACTTTTATATTAAGTAAACGTAAGACAAACATACAGTTAATATAATAAATTAATCTGCTACCTGTTAAAATAGGACAGAGAATAGGACCAGATTTTCTGTGACACTTTCTGTGCTGCTACTTGTGCTGCTTGTTGTAAAGAAAATCAAAACTCAAAAGTAGGGGTGTTCAAATGGATCGGTTTATTTGGTTTTAAACCGAACCGGCAAATTTTAGTTTAATTGGATCGGTTGTTCGGTTTAAATGGTTTGGTTCTGTTTAGTTTTTGAAGAAGTTCAGTTTAAATGGTTCGGTTTGGTTTTGGGATCTCCAAATCGGTTTGAACCGAACCAACCGGTTTAATAAAAAATGAATTGGTTTATAATGGATCGGTTTATTCTGTGTGGTTTATAATGGATCGGTAAATCGGTTTATCAAAGACCGGCTTGTGTGGTTATCAAAAATGTTATCCAAATCAGTTTGAACCGAACCAAGCGGTTTTGAAATGTTTATTTGTAACTTGAAATGTATTCGGTTCAACCGAACAAACTGAAGTTTAAATCGGTTTAATCGGTTCGGTTTTAGATCGGTTTGGAATTTTAATTCGGTCGGTTCGGTTGGGTCTTCAAAATTCAATTCAAATCACGGTTCGACAAAAAAAGTTCGATTTGACCCGAACCGACCAGTTGAACACCCCTACTCAAAAATACCATGTTAACGAAGCTCGTGCAGTTCAAATTATAAAATTTGAGTAAAACTAAAATAGGTCTTCTTCCAAGTCAAGTTGGTTTGCATAAACCGTTATGTTATTATAGGAGGGTTCAAACGATCCTTATTTTTTTTATGTTTTTATTATGTCTTTAAGGAATTTCATGTATACCCCTTAAAAACATGGAAATTACATATTTTCCTCTCTAAAATTCATAATTTCATATTTACTCTTTTAAACTTCAAAAACTCACAAATTCGCCATTTATTAACTTTTTCATATTAAAACTCATTTTAAATTTACAAGTACCCATTTTACCCTTTATTAAAAAAAATATATAGAGGCATGGTTCAGAAAAATGCCAATTTTCTAATTGGTCGGAGGACAAATTGGTCGTTTCTCTATTTCTGACGCTTACACTAGCAAATACCTAAATGTCCCTATGTAAGCGTCAGAAATAGAGAAATGATCCATTTGCTCTTGGAAACTGACCAATTGGAAGACTGATGTTTTTCAAAAACATGCTACGTATTTTTATTATTTTAATGATGGATGAAATGGGTATTTCATAAATTTAAAGTGAATTTTAATAGAAAAGATATTAAAATGGGTAAATTTGTAAGTTTTTGAAGTTTAGAAGGGTAAATATGATATTATGAATTTTAGAGGGGAAAATACATAATTTCCAAGTTTTTTAGGGGTGTACATGAAATTTCCCCTTATTTTTAAAGCTTTAATAACTTAAAGTTTAAAAATTAAATGTCAAAATAAAACGGTTAGATACGACTTGTATCATTTTCGCTACGTACATGTAAAAAATCACGGTATTTCAATTTTTTTTGAAAAAAATACACTGATGTGAATAATTTCTAGACATATAAAAGTTTCAACTTATTGATGCATATAAAAAATATAAATAAAAAGTGATAATTTTATATGCATGTAGAGAAAACAATATAGACCACATCTAATAGTTTTATTTCAGCATAAAAATTGTATGAATTATGCTATTTAATTTTTTGTCTAGAATATTTTTGTGACTCGTGTATATTAACAAGCATAATTTCTAATAGAATAAAAAATAATTCATACCATGTTCTTAATTAATTATAACACTCAAATTCTAAAGTTTGTGTTAATTACTTTATTATTATTTATCAGACCTATTCATGAGTTAAGTGTTGGAAACTTTAGTTTTAAAATATAAATTTTGATGTGAAATTAGAATAAAACTAAAACTTTATTACAAGTAGTTAAGGTTATGTTTGGATGACACAAGAATAGCAAGAATAGGGACTATTCAAAATAGCAATGTGCATCCAAAACAATATTTTTGCTATTCAAAATAGCTAGAATAGTTACTATTCTCTATTATTTGTAAATGTTGGAATAACTACTATTCGGAAATATGAAATGAGAGAGAAAAATGTTTCCTTTTTAGATTTCCGCCAACACAATCCTGAAATGACAAATTTGATATCACTTTCCGTTATCTCCACGTCGTAACAATTCATTTGAGATCCCACTTACTTATCTTTCATCTTAATTAACACCTTGTTAACACTATTTTTTATTAGTTACAGTCATTCACTATTCCACATATATAATCAAAACAACATTTTTACTAATCCGAACAGCACAATTTTCATACTAATCTGAAAATCACTATTTTTTCTCTATTCTCATTTACTATTCTAAAATTTCACTATTCTAACTATTCTAACTCTCACCCAAAGGTATCTTAAATGCAAGACATAATTATCAAGCAAATGCATGTAGTCTCTTTCGACAATTTTATTATCAAGTATATATTTTATTCTTTTTTTTGTATTAATAGGAAATATTGGATAGAATAGAATGGCGTGAAGGTCACGAATCATGAATGAACTTATTACTTTTTCAATATTATTCGTTCAAAGGTTGGTCAAGTCTAAAGCATATCATTCATCACCAATAATTACAAAGGAACTCTGGTTTATTAAATCCGCTCACTAAAAATATAACAGAGCAGTTTTGGCTTCATGCAGCAGACAAACTTTATATCACTCTGTTTTTATTCTATAGTCTGTAAGCTGCATGAAGTCAAAACTACTCTGTTAAAATCTCACATGAAATGACACATGAAATCCTGTACCGCTATGCCCGTACCAGCCCCTGGATTTGCAAGAAAATATACACTAAAAAAAAATATTCACAGTATCCACAACAATACAACATGCATTTGCTTTATTTTTTGTCAAGTAAAAAAAAAGAGAGAAAGCGTTTATAACTTTAGAAAAAGCATTGTACTAGAATAGGTCAAATAACACACTCATGGCACTGAGCACCAGGTTCTGAGAGCTCTGACCCTCACAACTGTTCCCTTCTCCTTTCAACTTTACCTTCATCTCTCTCTAGTCTCTACTACTAGAGGAGAGACAGACAGAGGAGAGAGAGAGGAGCAGTACTGCTACTCTTTAGCCTCTCCACCCCCTCCACCACCTATACTACTAATAGGTAAAAAGAGATGCCCTCTCTCTGCTAAGTTGTCATGTCTCATCTCAACTTAGTGTAGTCTTTTCGATCTCTCTCTCATCGTTATCTCTTCTTGTAGTGTGCCTCTTTACAAAGCCATGGAATCCTAGCACGAGATCTCTGTAGACCCACCACCAATGGCGGATGCGATTTCTCTTTTTTTCTTCTCTTCTTTATTACTCACCACCACCTTTCTTTCTTTATCCCAAGCTCAGCTTGATGATCAAGCTACCATGGCAGCTCTTCAAAAGGAGCTTGCAGTTCCCGACTGGGACTCAAACCAGTCCGACTACTGTACATGGCGTGGGGTGATCTGTACCGGTACCGGTACAAACCAGTCTCAGTCGGTACAAGAGCTTAATCTGTCGCACCGTAGCCTTAGAGGTAACCTCACTCTAGTTTCTCAGCTAAAATCCTTGAAAAAATTGGATCTTTCTTCGAATTCTTTTAATGGACCTATCCCTTCTTCAATTGGTGGCATTCTCGCTCTCGAATTTCTCGACCTATCCATGAACCATTTTGAAGGTGTAATCCCTTCTTCGTTTGGTAGTCTATCAAGCCTAATTTCACTTAATCTCTCAAATAATTTGTTATCTGGTGGCATCCCAGAGGGGTTGAAAAATTTAGAAAATTTGCAAGAGTTGCAACTATCCGGGAACAATCTGACCGGTTCAATCCCTGATTGGGTCGGTAAATTCACTAATCTCAGGGTTTTCTCTGCTTATGAGAATGGGTTCACGGGTTTTATACCGAAAAATCTCGGTTCGGTTTCTAATCTTGAGGTGCTAAACCTTCATTCAAACCAACTCGAAGGAGAAATACCGGCGAGCATATTCAAATCCGGATTGTTACAAGTACTGATTCTAACTGTTAATGGGTTGAATGGTAGTATACCCGATTTGGTCGGCAACTGCAAAGGGTTATCCAACCTCAGAATTGGCAATAACAGGCTAACGGGTCGTATACCCACTTCGATCGGAGATGTCAGTAGCCTAACATATTTTGAGGCTGATAACAATAATCTCTCAGGAGAAATTGTAGAAGAGTTTGCTCTCTGCTCTAATCTAACCCTGCTTAACCTGGCCTCTAATGGGTTAACTGGTACGGTACCTGACAAGCTTGGTGATCTGAAAAATTTACAGGAGCTCATTGTGTCAGACAACGGGTTAAGTGGCGAGTTCCCAAAATCTATTCTTAGGTGTAGAAATTTGAGCAAGCTTGATCTTAGTTATAACAAATTTACTGGACCTTTGCCAGAGAACCTTTGTAACATATCACGGTTGCAATTTTTAGTTTTGGATCACAATTCCTTCAATGGGTTTATACCCGGTGGAATTGGCAACTGTATTAGACTTCTCGAGTTGCAAATGGGTAGTAACTATTTCACAGGTGCAATACCTCCTGAAATCGGCAAGATAAGAAACCTACAAATTGCATTAAACCTCAGCTTCAATCAGTTAGAGGGAGCATTGCCTAGAGAATTAGGTAAACTCGACAAGTTAGTTTCTTTAGATGTGTCCAGTAACCAAATTTCAGGACCAATTCCACAGGAGATCAAAGGCATGATGAGTTTGATAGAGGTGAATTTCTCTAACAACAGGCTTACCGGGCCGATACCCGCCTTTGGGCCTTTCCAAAAGAGCCCGCAATCAAGCTTCACTGGAAACAGCGAGCTTTGTGGTGATCCGTTGGGTTCAACTTGCCGGCCTAACTATGGGTCAGATTACGATGATGGGCTTGATGGGCATAAGGTTTCTTACAAAATAGTTTTAGTAGTTGTTGGATCTGGTGTGACAGTCTTCGGTGTAGTCTCTCTTGTGGTCGGGTTATTTATGTTGACAGAGAAAAAAGAGAAAGAGGCCAAGGCGAAAATGGCCATACAAGAGATAATAGAACCACCACAAATACTAGTTGCGAATGTGTTTGTTGAAAGCTTGAGACAAGCTGTGGATTTTGACACCTGTGTCAAGGCAACTCTAAAGGAAGCAAACAAGGTTAGCAATGGCACATTTAGCACGTCTTTCAAAGCAGTGATGCCGTCTGGGTTGGTTATTTCGGTTAAAAAACTCAAATCGGTGGACCGAACTGTGACTCACCATCAAAACAAAATGTTACGGGAGGTTGAACGGCTCTCTAACCTGACACACAAAAACCTAATCCGACCCATTGGTTATGTCATCTACGATGACGTGGCACTGTTGCTTCACCATTATATGCCAAATGGTACGTTATTACAACTCATACATGATGTGGGCGCAGCCATGAAAGAGCCCGATTGGCAATGCCGGCTGTCAATTGCTATTGGGGTTGCAGAGGGGTTGGCCTTCTTGCACCAAATTGCAACAATTCATTTGGATGTATGCTCTGGAAATATTTTTCTCGACTCGAATTTCAATGCATTTCTCGGGGAGATTGAGATCTCCAAGCTTTTGGACCCTTCAAAAGGGACAGCTAGCATAAGTGCTGTTGCTGGGTCTTTCGGTTATATCCCTCCTGGTAAGTTTACTTTGGTCCATCTTTTATAATTTTTCTTTTTCTTTTATGAGATGAAATATGTATGAAGTTGTAGTTTTCAACCTCTTTCCTTTATATAGTGGTACCAAAGGATAAGTTATTAAGAAGGTGAGAGGTGTTGATGCCTTGGTAAAGGTACGAATACTAGCAGTGTTTTTATTGTTTGATGCATATTTTCTTTGTTTGATGCACAACAGAGTATGCCTACACAATGCAAGTGACCGTACCAGGAAATGTGTACAGTTTTGGGGTGGTACTATTTGAAATTCTAACATCCAAGTTACCGGTTGATGAGTGTTTTGAGGAAGGCGTTGATCTGGTGAAATGGGTTCATGGGGCGTCAGCACGAGGAGAGACACCAGAGCAGATAATGGATGCGAGGCTGAGCACCGTTTCATTTGCCTGGAGAAAGCAAATGCTTGCAGTATTAAAGGTTGCTATGTTGTGTACAGATCGAACCCCTGCAAAACGGCCGAAGATGAAGAAAGTCATAGAGATGCTCAATGAGGCGAAAGACAGTTGAAAAAAGGAATAGTAGAATGTTTCTAGGAGATGATTTTGTGGCTAAAAGTATCATAGTTTGCTTGAAAATGCGTTCATGCGCTCTACTATTGATTCTCATTGTGAAATTGAATCCACTGTAAAATTTTTGTTGATGAAATGTGTTATATAAAAGTTGGTCTCACTAAGAGTAGATGAAGAGAGCACTTGTCAATGTGCAATGGCTGAGAAAGAAATATGCTTAAAATTTGAATTATTTTAATCAGTAAAAATCAGTGTTTTACATAACTAGTTATAGTTGCGATATAGCTTTTTCGAACCATAAAAACTAAGCTATGAGATAAAAGTGCGTCAATTCAGCTACGACCGTTATAACTGTAATAGCTGACTGTTATGCGCTACTGCTATGCTACTGCTATGCTACATGGATTTACATGGGCTTCTGTACTTATGTTTCTATTTCTGATGCTACATGGTCTGCTAGAATAAGTATGCTAAATCGAACTATGTGCTCCTGTTTTTATTTATGATTTAGTCTCTAATTCTATATCGGAAAATATTTAAATATTCTTCCTTTTGCTTGCTCTTCGTCTAGTATTTACTTGTAAAATTATTGCCGTTCATTTCACTAAAAGCTTATTTTAATTATTATAATATATAAAATGTTCAAATATGTATACTAACTTCATTTCACTTGTAAAATTAATTGCTCTTCGTCTATTATAATATGTAATACTAATGAAGTATGAACTATTAAATTATGATACCTTGTAGATTTTTTTTTTCTTCTTATTTGCATAATTGAAAAAAAAATAGTCTTAAATTAGTTGTCATTTAGTTGTTACCTCAATTCTCCAATATTAATCATTTGATAATTAGTAGAAATATAGAATATAAATTTTGAAAAGAAAAAAAGTACTATGTATGATAGTTTCCGCTATAGCTACGCTATTCGCAATAGCTTTTTCTTTTGTCTACCCGTTATATTGCTATAATCGCTATTTAAAATCTTGATAAAAATATCATGTCTAACTTTAAACTCCATCCAGTCCTTTAATAACGGAATTGATCATGAAAGCATATATATACCTAGCTATATATATATTATAAAGTTCCTCTCCAAAAGCGTGGCTTTTTAAAAAAACATATAGCAATCATTGTGGGAGACACCAGAAAATATATTCGACCCTAGTTAATCTTTTATGAATTTAGTCCCGCAAAAAAATATAGACTTAAATTAGTTGTCATTTAGTTGTTATCTCAATTCTTCAATATTGATCATTTGATAATTAGTAGAAATATAAAATATAAATTTTGAAAAAAAAACGCTATGTATAATAGTTTCCATATGTATGATAGTTTCCGCTATAGTTACGCTATTTCACAATAGTTTTTTTTTTTGTCTCCCCATTATACCGCTATAATCGCTATTTAAAACCTTGATAAAAATATCATGTCTAACTTTAAACTCTATCCAGTCCTTTAATAACGGAATTGATCATGAAAGTATATATATACCTATCTATATATATATATATATATATTATAAAGTTCCTCTTCAAAAGCGTGGCTTTTTAAAAAAAACATATAGCAATCGTTGTGGGAGCACCAGAAAGTTAATCTTTTATTAATTTAGTCCCGCCATTATATATATATACCACATTACCACCTAGTTACGAACGATTAGAACGACTGTTTGTGTTGGCTAATACCAATCAGGTCTACTACCACTTACGAGGATGCCATTGTTTATGTTGGCTATTATTAGGACATGATTCCTAATAAGTAAGAGATCAATTAAAATTAAATTAAAAAGGCCAACACCGATTAGCTGATCAATAATTCAATATACAGTAAGTATGCTGACTCAGCATGAATTCGCATTCTCTAAGATATCTCAACTTTTGCGTGTTTTTCAGGAAAATCTCAAACGTTCAAATACGTTCTGCACGAATCTCAAAGCACAAATAATGCTGGCCCCTGCGCTATCTCCGAGTAGGCACCGGACACGTCGGTCACGCAAAAGTTGAGATATCTCAGAGGATACGCACTCAGCATACAGGGCCTAACTGGACAGTATCAATTTTTGGGTCAAGATATTAACAGAGCAGTTTTCATTTCATGTAGCGCACAAATCATATGCGTTTTGATTCTATAATCCTCACGATGCACGAATTCAAAACTGCTCAGTTAAAAACTTTACACCCATTTGTTTTAGTATTCTTCCCACAAAAACCATTAAAAATCAAGAAAGAGAAACTAACAAATCTATTTGGAAACGTTTAGTACAATTTTAAGTGCTTTACTAGATATATTTAGCTAATTAATAAGACTGTTTGAGACCGATATGGAAGAAACTCCGGCCACCTTTGTGCATCCAATATGGAGGAAACTCGCAACCACCTTCTGTGGGAATGCACATATGCGCAAATGTTTTGGAGAGAGAGCTCCCTGCACAGCATAATATGACAGTACGGATGAGAAATGGCATATTGCAATTATGGATTAGAGGGCTGTAGGCTCTACTGACGCATGAAAGGGCGCATTGGAGTATCATTTGGGAGGCGGGTGCTTGGACATTGTGGCGAGAAACAAAAGAGTATTTTTTAGCAAGCAGAGGATTGCGTATTTTCTAATAAATGACACGGCAATTGAGATTGCCCAGTGGGTAGAGTCAGTTTAAGGAGATTTATTGTAAATGAGCTGTAATTAGAAATAGTCTTAAGACCTTTGTGTAAATAATTTTTTTTTATCAATATATTTGTTGGCGTTCTCGTCAACTATAAAAAAAATAAGACTGTTTGATGCAAAGGTTTCATTTCAATTTGTATTATCTTTTTAAATGTTGAATAGTCATAAATTATAAAAATGGTCAACTCCAACTGTTAAATGCTTTCTAATATAGTAAAACTCTTTCATGACTTGGACGAATAAAAATAGAATGGTAGTTCAGAGGAGAGCTAAAAGAGGAACAAATACCTATTTAAGTATATATCATGGCACTTCAAACTACTGCATTTAATCAACTATATTTGTAAACTTCTTAAGGGTGCTGCTATTTTTGGGTAAAGATATGGACAGAGCAGTTTTTTGCTTCATGCAGCACTGTTTTAACTATTATCCGTGCACTGCATGAAGCAAACACTGCTATGCCAATATCTTTACCCTTATTTTGAGAGAATAATTTTGATTATTAAGAGCCAAAAGAAATTTTATCTCTCCATATCCAATTCGTCTTTCAAATATTTCCATCTATAAATGCACAACACAACAGGAAACAACAAAATATATTAAAATAAGATAAAAATTGCAAACAATTAATGCTCCTCAAAAAATGAAAAAACTTTATGAAAATAGTGTACAAAGAAAAAGCAAAAATACACAAAAATTAACAATTTTAACGGTTTTAACGGTTGTGTGACTATCAAAAAATGAAATAACTTTGTCCGATAGAGAATTGTGACACTAGTTATCACTAAACTTTATTTTAAATTTTCCATATGCTATATTTAAGTAAGAAAATTGTTACACCACAATGTGTTAATTAAGATGAAAGATAAGCAAGTGAGATCTCAAATTAATTGTCACGACGTGGAGATGGCGGAAAATGGTATCAAATTTGTCATTTCGGAATTGTATTGGCAGAAATCTAAAAATAAAACACTTTTTCTCTCATTTTACATTTCCGAATAGTAGCTATTCCAACATTTACAAGGAATAGAGAATAACAGCTATTCTAGCTATTTTGATTAGCAAAAATATTGTTTGAATGCATATTGCTATTCCGAATAGCTTCTATTTTAAAATAGTCTCTATTCTTACTATTCTTGTGTCATCCAAACATAGCCTCTTTGAATAAGCTTATGGATGATCCTTTGTTTGCTTTGATAAATGTAGCCTAGTAGTTTCTAACACTAATTTGCTTGAAACAAAGGATATACCCAGGTTGGTTTAAAATTTTCAGGTGATGAAAAATCATGTCTAACTTTTGAGTTTATTCCCCCTTTGATGACTGAACCATCATGAAAATATGCAACAGCCAAAGCTATAAAGTGCTTCCTTTTCTATAGCTTGAAAAACATACATTACAGCAATAATGAAGAAGACATCAGAAAATAGTTTTGATATCTATAGCAATCTTGTTTATATAATAACTATATCTGAGATCTGATATATAACTAAAAACCTCAATCAAACAGGAGTGGCGAACTTGATATACACGAATCTTAAGTATGATGTGCGGATCTTGATGCAAATTGGACAGCCGTGACCTGGCATAGAACTAAATTTGGTCCGATGCCCACCGGACCACCCCTGATTCCCAATCAAACACCCAAAAAGGTAACAAAAATAATAAAACAAAATTAGACATGACCTGTGCACAGTGAGAGCCGAGACATACAGTAGCGGACCAGTACAGTATCTAGTTTTACTGTTTTAGTATATTTAAAGGTCGGGAAAAACCGCTAAAGCCAGGTAAGAGAAGTTAACAGTCATACTTGAAACCCCTGAGAAGCATCCAAGATGCTTCACTAGATATATTTAGCTGGAGATTCCATTAATCTCTAATCTTTCCTCCATTAACTCCTGATCTGCAGCAGCCTAATGAATACTTGAATAATTAGGGACATGGATACAATATTGTCAGCATACTTAAATTTGAATTGCAACACCTTGGATCATCATTCGTAACCCCTTTGTTACTATTACCCCCAACACTTTTTAAATATTTGTCTGTGTAGTGAAATATGACAGTAGGTGATTGCCTATGCTTTTAAAAAAAAAAGGTAGTGTACTTGACTAAAATTGATTCTTAAGAAGCAAAGATTTCATTCCAACCGGCTTCATACAGAGCTCATAGCATACTATAAAGTCTTTAATCCAAGCCAAGCACACATAAAAGTAAATCCTACAATTTTTCATACCAATAAGACCTTCAAACCACAGTATGACTAATTTATGGAACTAAAACCTCAAATCTTGAGAGGATAAACTCTAACTTCATCAATCACTGGCCCACAAAGCGCAGCTGTGTCATTGGTCTTGGTGTGGTAGTATGAGCTGTAGAAGGTGAGTCGGGTCCTGTACCCACTTGCCACAAATTTCAAGCTTGCCGGAGAGTACCCACCTTTTGAGCTTGATTGAAAAGGCACCTTCACAGTTGCATTACCTTTTGCACATTACATAAGACACAAATACCAGCTGTCAGGGCTTTACAAAATTGCATTTTCTTTACTTCAGCAATTGTATTTTCAGAAATTTATCTAAGGTGGTTTAGGCCTCTGTTATTCCATCAAATGCAGATTCAATTAGGTCTATAAATTTAAATCACCTATCCAAGTGGCTTAAGAGTTAGCCCCCCTACGACCCGTTGTCAGCAACTATTTCCTCTCTTCTTTAGTTGATACTATTTTTTAATAGCTTAGGTCATGACATAACTTTAGATCTCAACCAAACATGAATAGCTTAGGCTAGGCCTCAACCAAACACCATAGGTGCTTAGTGAATTATATTGGAGAACATTTCAGTCCTAAGCATTACCTGCAAAAGCCTCGACGAGGAGAGACCCATGGCAACCGTTTTTGGCATCACCGACCAAAAAAGAGAGATTGTAGTGGTGGTTTGGCACAGTGCGAATAACCTGTGCAATGGCGCTCTCACGACCAGCGACAAGCTCTACTGCAAACTTGCCATATGGGACTGAGAAATGTGCCGAATCAATAAGTCTGACAGCCTTAAGAGATTCTATGATCCAGCCGGGAAGAGGGGAAGTGCTGTCCTGCTGCTTGGGTGGGAGGAGAATGCCGGCTGTGGAATTAGGGAACACGTGTGGGCCCACCTCGAATCCCTCGTTCTTCACCAAGTTACCTGGTGCATTTGTATTTGTCAATTACAAAGAGCTGGAGAAAATAATTGCCCTTTTCATTCATTATGCGTTTTATTGCGGATAGTGGTAAACAGTATATTTACATGGAAATTAACCAGAAACACATAGGTACGCATAGTAGAATACTCTCTGCATTTTTTTACTTGTATATAGTAGATGCCCTGTACAAGTACAGGCAATCAGGATATCAGTTTGATCATGCTGGTACGGGTATATAAACAGGTATATAATAAATATGCTTCTGGTATAGGCACCAATATTACCATAGCTTGATGTAACAGCTTATAGGCACCATTACTAGATAGAATAGCGATCCTTCAAATATAGTTCAGGACATCGTAAATATTACCTTTTGTGGGGTAAGGAGGGAGGAGTTCCTTTATGGCCACGGCATCTAGAAGGGGCCCACATGCTGGGTCCTCTTGTACACCTACATTGTGAAATATGACCTGGGCAGTTTTTCCAGTAGCTCTGAATCCCCATGCATATGTGTCCTCTTGTGTGGTACTGTATAATGTTTGAATTGGGATGTCCCCTGAAAGTGGTGGCACCGATACACGCAGAACCTAGTAAATTGCATGTCAAGGTAGTCAAATTAGTGAAGGTAAGGGAGAGCCAAAACCTCTAAACATGGAGAATTGAATGTTTTGTAACATCAAAATTATACTACAAATATTGAGACAAAAATCATTTCCCTCTATTGCATATAGTATGTTTTACTCTTGTATTATTTGCTTTATTCCATAAGAGAGAGCATCACACACTAAGGATTAACAATAATTATTACCAAAACATGTTAATTTTGAAACACTGTTAGCACATACCTCATCCTGTGCACAGGTTCGAGTGGCACCAAAGGTGAGTGCATAGAAAGATCCTGGTTTGACTGTGATATTCTGTGAAATCGTGGCCTCATTTCCAAGTCTTACAGCGTGGACCCCATGTTGCACGGCGAAGAACATGCCTCCAGGTTGTGGGCCCCCTGAAACATACTCAACCAGGCCATGAATTGTCCAGTTGGGAAGGGCATGCTTGCCGATAAGCACTGTCTTGTTGAGTTTCTCCTTGCGGGGGCTCATCTCGAAGTTTCCATTTGGGAGGAGACCTGAAATATAATTTAATGAAAATAAAATAGTGTTCAACTATGGGAAAAGAACTGCACATTCTAGTGCTCTGGGGCTTTAATTTGTTAAAATAAAAAATGTACAATTAAAGAAGCTTAGCTTTGTTTGTAACCGTCTGATTGTTCTATGAAGAAATTCTCCCAAACATACCAACTTCTTTTTTTAATGATCTCAAGTACTGCATTATACTCTCGGCGAAGTTTGTCTTTTGATCAAAACTAATTTATGAAATCAAAATGACTGGAAATAGGTTAAAGCATCTTAAACCCTACCTAAACCCTCTATTCAAGGGGTTTCTTGAAATATAATAGAAACATTTTGAGCAATTTAGTCAGGGTCGCCTAAGTAGAAAATGTACTATTATAACACAAAAAACAGGGAAGAGATCTGAAGTAGCTTCCCAGGTAAACATTTAACAAACAAAAACAATGAGAAACAACAATCTCCCAAAAAAAGAACAAACCATCAAGGTTCTGAGCTCCGAGAGCGCCAATGGCGAAGCAAAACCAGAGAAAGGTGACAAGAGGCGTCAAGAGAGACATTGTCATGCTTCTCACCACTCACCAGAGTATCCAATGCTAGAACGCTTTAAAAACAGAGCTTTCTAGTTCTAAGGGACCAACATTTATTCTCCCCTTCAAAGAAACATAAGGAGCTGAGTGAGCTTGAAAAGACGGGTCCGTGCCTCCGTGGGGTCCAATTCGTAAACGTAATAGCAGTAGAATTTAATCTCTGCAATCTAGGGTTTTGACTGGCATTGTAAATTTTCTTAGAATAAAAGGTTGTAAATTCAAATTGAACAATTCTAGAGTCCAGACCCTCTTGCTTTGTTTAGGTGGCTTTGTGGAATTCGTATCCTCTGCATTAACTCAAAAGGGAATCTTTTGAGTTAATGCATCTAGACCGTCTGATCCACTTTAAGATCCGTACAAATTAGATCCGCACGAATATTAAAGTTCCCCTCTGTTAAAATCAGACAGCCGAATTGGCTCCGTTTAATATCAGACGGTCCAGATGCATTAACTCAAAAGATTCCCTTTTGAGTTAATGCAGAGGATTCATGTTCGGCTGTGCTACAGGATAGGGAGAGTAAAAAGGTAGCCCGAAATCACGTGGATTGCATCAGAGAGCTGTCGGGTCGGGCGCGAAGAAGTCGTCGATTTAATGTCGGGATGTTCTGTAACAATTTTTATGGATACAGTTCCTGTAACAAGTCAATGACTCGCAGCTCCCAAGTCCCATGAGACAGTGGCTTTGATGTGCTTGTGGGGTCTGAAGTCCAGTAAGTTGAAACAGGAACTATATGAGGGAAACTGTAAACATAGGACTTGGATCAGGGGTATCATGCCGGGGCAATGAATGAATTCATAGCGGGCCGTACCCTGTAACACGACCCTTGTCTTTTTTGTTTGTATCCGCTTTTCTTTTTTTATATGTTCGTAGACATTTTGTTAAGGATTTTTTTTAAAAACAGTAATTAAAATAATTAATGTTAAAGAATTAACATGATTATCGAGGTTTTTACAAAAACAGCAAAAATCGAATAGCCTATTTCGGTTTAAGGTTTTTTTTTGGGTTTCACCGAATAGGCTATTCGGTTTAGCCTATTTTCACAAAAAAAAACAACGAACTCTGTAACCTTGCGTGTAAACCCTCCTAAATCGAGATGGCAATTCGGTTTAGGACTTTTTTAGCCTAAACCGAATTGCCATTTCGGTTTTTTTTTTTTTTTTTTTTTAAGAGACTAAGAAGAGCAAAATAAAGAAATCTAACGCTAAAAATTTGAATTTTTTATTTAAATTATTTGTTAGATTACTTCTTTTGATTTATAATTAGCAACAAAAAAATACACTAAATTACTTGAAATTATGTTGAATTACACTGTATTACAATAAATTATGTTGAATTACACTAAATTACGCTAAATTACAATAACTCCGCTAATTACGCTAAACTACGCAAAATTACGCTAAAATAGACCGATTCTGTGCCATCTTTCATGAATCATAAAAAATAGTAAAAAAATTCCGAAAATAGTAAAAATTGGTATTCTACAAGTTCATATTGTAACTAATTTACTAAGCTACTTGGATTGAATAATATAAATGAAAATCTTAATCGGAAACTTCAACTCAAGTTTTGAGGCTCTTCACTTTGTTTTTTGGCGATTCTGAATTTCAAAAAATAGCATAGCAGTCACGGACACATGCACATTTTCGCAAGCTTTCCGAAAAGTGGTTATTTGCTGAATTTGGACACTCGAGCGCCGTTTTATGACCGTTTGAAGTTTCGCCGTCGTTTTTCGCCTTTTCAGTGAAGATATCGTCTCTATTCATATGTAATTTAGCGTAATTAACCGTATTTTAGCGTAATGTAATGTAATTTGGAATAATCTAACTTAATATAGTGTAATTCAACATAATTTTAAGTAATTTAGCTTATTTTAGTACAAATATGCTAATTATATATCAAAAAAAGTCAAATAATTTAAATAAAAAATTCAAATTTTCAGTATTATATTTCTTTATTTTGCTCTTCTTAGTCTCTAAAAAAAAAAATCCTAAACCGAAATGCCTATTACGTTAAGCCCAAAAAATATCAAACCAAATAGCCTATTCGGTTAAGCTTATAAAATGGATTTTCTGTGGCATTGTATCCTACAACCCCAGTTAAAATCCTGTAAACCGAATAGCCTATTCAGTGAAGCAAAAAAAAAAAACTCTTAACCGAATAGGCTATTCGGTTTTTGCTGTTTTTGTAAAAACCTCGGTAATCATGTTGGTTCTTTAACATTAATTATTTTAATTACTGTTTTAAAAAAAAATCCTTTTGTTAAAGCTCTCCAAATTCTATCCTTTTAGCTGGATAATTGTGGATATTAAGAATTATATATATCATTATTATCTTGTTAAACAATTCATAATGGTGTAGGGCTAGTTCAGTGGCCTTGAGGGAATGGGTGTGGGTATGGGATTAAGAAAAAGTTGAATTAAATTTTACTGTTGCTATAGGAAAAAAAAAAATTCACTCAAGAGTCAATTTTTTTTTCCCACGGCAACAGTGCCGTTGCCGAACGGACCCTACGAGTTTAAGCTAAGATAGAGTATTTTATCAGCTATTTCAGCCTCTTATCACCTCATATGCTGGTGATAAAATTAACAGCGCGTAAACATAAATGCTCGCTCAGTTGTGTTAATTGTGGGGTGTAGAGCCTGAAGCATTGGTCCTTGTGTCGGTACTCAACTACTCACAACAGCACCTCAACCAATGAACATTTGCCACATGGACTGGTCCTATTTAACCTCGGAGGGAAAAATAAATTTTCAGATCAAACTTGAGTGAGCCTGTGGTGCTGTGCATAGCACAGATAGCTAGTGTACTACGGCTCAATATGGTACTTTTTAAAATCCTAACGGTCGATCCAACTGTTCAATGTGATAATCATATGAATATGTACTTGCAAACTAAATTTTATATTTTTTCGAATTTTTTTACTATTTTTTTAGATAGGTAGACAAATCAGTATTTTCTGAAAATTCTGGACCATCAAATTTCTACCTATCTAAAAAAATAGTAAAAAAATTCAAAAAAATATAAAATTTAGCTTGCAAGTACATATTCATATGCTTATCACATTGAACGGTTGGATCGACCGTTAAAATTTTAAAATGTACCATATTGAGCCATAGTACACTAGCCATCCGTGCTATGCATAGCACCATAGGCTCACTCATCAAATTTGCCGCTTTGCTGGACCAACTGTTTTTCTTTAATAATACTTAATAAAATGTACTTGAAGAGAAAAAAAAAATGTCACGAAAGAACCCAGCAGAAAACTTCTTGCCATGATTACTAAACCACGCCTTGCATTTTTATTTCTGTTTTAAAGTTCACAACAGTCAAGTCGAAAGATTCAACCCAATTTATAGAATTTTTTTTATAAACCATAATTAAAAAAATAATTTTACGAAACCAACATGATTATTTCTGTTTTACAAAAACTATAAGAACCGAAATGCCATTTCGGTCCGGTCTCCTTTTTGAATTTTCTGTGGCGGCTCATATGAAAACTTGTGAAACCAGTACTATAGAAAATCTAAAAAGGGACCGGACTGAAATGCCATTTCGGTCCGGAATTAAATAAATAACGGACCGAAATGGCATTTCGGTTTTTATGATTTTTGTAAAAAAAAAATAATCATGTTGGTTTCATAAAAAAAAAATTTAATTATGGTTTATAAAAAAAATTCCAATTTATATATTAAAATATGCTTTATGACAAAGTTTTATATTTTTCTGAAAAATATTTTCTTTATTTTTTATAGGTACAAAATCATTATTTTTATAAGATTGTAGATCATCTCAAAATAGTTATTTTGTACTTATTCAAAAATAAATTAATCACTATATTTCACACAATTTATTTCCGAAATCCTCTTCCCTTTCTCTTTAACTAAGTTTCCTCCAAAATACATTAATAACAATAATATTTTGGCTTCTCATCAAATTACTTTTGTTTGTGGTTTATGAATTTCGAATTATTTTTGTGTACTGGGTAGACACTATAATTGCCGACATTTTTATTAATATCCAAAATTAATTACAAATTAATTTACCGGAATTTACCGAAATTTAGCGTAATTTAATGTGATATAGTGTAATTCAACATAATTTCAAGTAATTTAGTGTATTTTAGTATAAATATGCTAATTATACATCAAAAAAAGTAATCTAACAAATAATTTAAACAAAAAATTCAAATTTTTCAGTGTTAGATTTCATTATCTTGCTCTTCATAGTGTCTTTTAAAAAAAAAAAAAAAGAGGAAGAAACCAGCCAGATTCTGACCGGTTTGGTCATTTTTCGAAAAACCCAGGAGTTTTGGGTATATTTATTAATTTGTAATTAACTTTGGATATTAATAAAAATGTCGGCTATAATTGAGGTGTCAAAAATTATTCTGAGAATCAGAGATGAAATCCAGCCGAACTATTTTTTTCGCCTTAAGCCCATTAATTTACGTACAACCATGTAGCGGATCGATATAGGTGAAAATAAAGCCCACAAATAATTAGCAGATCAAATTGGTGCGGCCCACAAATAAAGCCCATTTAATCCATGGAGAGTGGCCCACAAATAATTAGCAGATCAAATGTCTCCACTCTCCATGGAGGATTTTACTTATTTAAATCCTTTCTTATTTTTTTTTTTTTTTGTGTTCTCTCTATTTCATGATATTTTGTACAGAAAAATTACACAGTGACTTAACTTGATTGAGATAAATAAAAAATATAATAACTACATAAAGAAAAATTAAACTTGAATGACCAATTCATACAAAGAACAAAGTTTAGTAACCTCCAACAAAATTTAATGAAAATAAAAGCCACGAATCATCACTTCAAACAAATATTATCCCATATGTATGGCTCAAAAGTCAAAACACCTACCGAAATTAGAAGATGATTATTTTTCCCCACAAGCTATCTACTTCTTCAAATGCATTATTGGTTTTGTGCCTCAACTATATCTCACATTTTTATCTATGTTCTAAAAGTTCAACTAATCGATCCGAACTGCTCAGCATGATCTCCATATTAAAATGTGTTTAGAGATCAAATTTTATATATTTTTAAATTTGTTTATTATTTTTTTAGATAAGTACAAAATGTGGTCCAGAAACAGTGATTTTGTATCTATCTAAAAAATTAGTAAATTTTTTCCAAAAAATATAAAATTGGGTCTCTAAGCTTATTTTAATATGAATATTATGTTGAGCGGTTCGAATCGACTGTTTAAACTTTGAAAACGGAGATAGTGATATGGAGTATGGTTGTGACACAAAACCAATAATATATTTTAACCCTACTAAACTTGGAAACTATATTCACCCCCAATGTTGTGACTATTTTCTCTAAAATACTTGTGGATATATTTAATTAGTAGAATTCGCTGCGATTATTCTTTCAGTTGGGGAAAATAATAGAAAATGCCCCGCAAATTTAGAAAATCTTCAGAGAACTTAATATTTTTATTTATCACACCATTACATAAAAAAAAAGGCTCAATATTTATTTCATACTAATCCAATTCTTTTTTTTTTTTTTGCACTCTGACGTACACTAGGGCCCACAAAACGCACCAATACCTTCGCCGCACGAAATCACCTGGTCCAAATTCCATAAAGTATCTCAAATTTCTAGTTTAGATCTGGGCCGTCCGATCAGAATCCGGGCCAATCCGGCCCGCGGTGGAAAGCACGGGCCCATTTAATATTCATGCAAAGGCAAATCGGACGGTGGGGATCTAAACTCAAAATTTGCGGTACATTCTAAGATCTGTATTCAGAAATCACCCAACTCAACTCAACACCAAAGCCCACCTCCACACGCCTCACCCAACTCAATCATCTCTCAGTCTCCCCTCCACGGCTCCACCAAACGCCAATGGCCACCGACCCGCCGATCCGACCCCACCCGTCAGACACAGAGCCACTTCTCCCCTCCTATTACTCCCCATCCTCCTTCCAAGATCCCAATTCGTACCTCCTCATCCCCTCCTACCCAGTTTTCTGCCTCCGCCTCCGTCGCCGCCGCCGCAACCTCTGTTTCACTTCCTGCTCTCTCTGCCTCATCTCTTTCCTCTCCTCTTTGTTCTTTCTCCTCCTCGCTTTCTCTCTCTTCCTCCTCCTCTGGCCCTCGGACCCCACCGTCCACGTCACGCATCTCCACCTTAAACATCTTCACATCTCCCCGCCGCCTCGTGCCGCGTTCGATCTAACTCTGAAACTCGAGTTGAATGTACAGAACCCTGATTTCTTCGCTCTTGATTACAGATCGGTGGTTTCTTCGGTGAGTTACCGGGGGAAGCACCTTGGCTCAGTCAATGCGGCTGGGGGAACGGTTCAGGCGAGGGGAGGGTCGAATTTGGAGGCTGAGCTGCACCTAGATGGGGTAAGAGTTGTGGATGAATTAGTGTATTTAATTCAGGACCTGACGAAGGGGTCGGTGCCGTTGGATACTGTTACTAAGGTTGAAGGATCTCTCGGTCTGATCTTTGCTGAAATCCCGGTTAAGGTACCTTTTTTTTGTTTACTTTATTTTCTTTCTTTTTATCAACTATGTTCTAATTAGTTGGAAATTTGGGGAATGATGAGTTTATTTTGGAATTATGTCTTTTGAGTCCATTATGGGATTGAGTGGTGGATTGGTTCCATTAATACTGCTAAGTAGTAAATCAAAGTTACCAGCTTTAGAATTATTCTTAATTGTACATGGGTCTGTTTGTAAGTTGATTAGCCTTATAAAATTTTCTAAATGATGCAGGGAATAGGAGTTACATATAGAGTAGAACTAGGGTATTCTTAAGTTCACCAAGTCCCTCCAAGGGACTTGGTGAACTCAAGTCTAAAACCCATCGGATTGGCTTCAAACGACGAATCCGAACCGTTGGTACCTTACGAGTGATGCGTCTACATGCAAAAATTTTAAATTTTGAAATTAATTTTGCACAGAGTCAAGTGGTCAAAAAACGTCAAAAAATGAATGCATTAAAATTAATTTATTAACTTTTTAATTTTGACCGCTGACTTTATACTAAATTAATTCGAAAGTATAAAATTTTTACATGTATACGCATCACTCGTAAAGTAGGCGGGTTTTAACGGTTCGGATTCGTCGTTTGAAACTGGTTTGATCATAGAAGGCAAAATCGGCCATTCCCGAGCGGGATCGGCCGTTCCGAATGGTATCGATTCGATTTCAGACCGAGTTACGCTGTTAGTGTAAATTTTGTCCGTTCCGGCCTCATTCCAGTCAAATTTCGACCGTTCCGGTCTCATTCCAGACAAATTTTGTCCGTTTCGGATCGAAATAGACCAATTCCACCGAAATGGCCGAAGCGCGAATTAAACAAATTCCAAAAAAATTTTTGAGCTCTCTGTGATTCGAACTCATGCCCTCTAGCATGGCAACCAAACTCAACTACCACCACACCATACAATCTTTGTTGTTAAAATACACAACTCATTTCTATATATGAATTTCAATTTGTACCTCCATTCAATCACGGATTGACTCATTTCTATATATGAATTTCAATTTGTACCTCCATTCTAAATTTTTTTATCAATTTTTTTCTATTTTTTTAGTGTAAAACAAGCTTCTGGCAAAAAAGTCTGATTTTCCGATCCGATTCGGCCGATTCTGACCGATTTTTCCGATCCGGATCGGAATTGGTCGGTGCCGGTCCTGATCCCGATACCGATTTTTCCTTCTATGGATTTGATGGATTTTAGACTTAAGTTCACCAAGGGCTTGGTGAACTTAAGAACACCCTAGTTCTACTCGTTACATATATTCAAAATTTCAAAACATAGTAGTGAGTAGTTGGTTGGTTGGGCTGTATACTCAGGTACCGGAATTGATACTTTGGTTGCACAGGTTTACCAATGTTGGGTTAGACATTAAAAGTCTGGCTTGCACATGATGAATAACATGTTCATGTAATGTAAAAGAGGGTCTCTTTCTGGCTCACACTGCTACAAGACTGGTATATACTGGTTCTTTTAGAAAAACATACCTTTTCTTTTTGAGAAAAGGCAGCCACCTGTTTCATTAATTGAAACAAAAGTCTGAATAACATCTAGAACAAAATTGTATTACAAGTTTACAAGTACCCTACCCTCTACAGAAAAACCCAATATTAACAAACAAACCCTCGGTGACTTAAAACAGCATCGTTATCTAGTCCCTAACTTAGTGCTATATCTTGTGTACCTGTTACAAACAATACTGTGATAAGGAATTTTATTCCTTGTTCGATAAGGGATATTATTCCTGTGTTGTAAATCAAGTCCGACAAGAAAATAGTGCAACCCCAATCTCCTTAAACCAAAATTAAGAACGAAAAAAAATATAAGACACTGATACGTGTGTTTCATATATATGTTGATTGATTGATGTTGTTGTGTTTTCCTTTTATTAGGGAAATATTTCTTGTTCATTGAATGTAAATCCCAAAACTCAAAAGATTGTTCGTCAAGATTGCTATCCTGAGGTTTGACTATTTTTTTCTTTCTTATTTTCGTAATTATTACAAGTTGGCTTTCATTTTTGTCATACATAAACTAATACCCATTTTATTTACTTGCAGTAATGGATAATGCTGTGATACCTTGAAGATGTTGATATTTGCCAACACTATGGTTATAAAAGCTTACATTTTAGATCTGTATGCACTTTATTTCTGTACAGGTGGTGTTTTTTTTTTTTTTGATTTGAAGCCCGTAGGCGTGATATATTAATGAAAATGTCTTACAGCATTACAGAACTATTTTAATCTAACATCTAAATTGAGCGAACTGATAAGCTAATCTACCTAAATTACCAGAGATAACAGAATAGAAAACTTGCTGAAAAAATAAGTTAAATAAACTAACTAAAAGGAGAAAATGAAGAGCTGAAGTGTGCCAGGGGGCCGCCAGTTTGCCACAGGGTGTGTGTCCTATCGCGCCATTTGGAAGAACTTGTTGTCCAGTTGCTGAGCGATCCCCTCGTTTGCGTTTTGGAGAGCCTGTGGTAATTGATTTGTGGTTTGCCTAGTTCTTCTTGCCCAATTAGCGAGCCAATGGGGGTCTTGTAGTGCCTCACGAGTGACATATCGGACTGACATGTAGTCCATCTCACTTACCAGTAAACCACATTCTGCAACCGTTGGAGCCACTGCTCAAGACGGCAGATCATTAACGACCTGCTGTTGATAGCCCGAACCACCACTTTGCAGTCCGAGAAGATAACAAACCGGATGTCAGGCGTGCAGTGTGCGGTTTCCTTGATCATCCGAACAATTAATGCCTGCGCTTCTCCATGAGTTGCATCCTCAGCGCAAAGTGATCAGCCTGTACTCGTATCAGTTTGCCATCCGGGTCGTACCAGGTCGCCCCCCAACCAGAGTGTTTTGACGGATCCCACGAGGCATTGATCAGTATGGTATGAGTATGGCGGGGAATTGGCTGTACCTGATGTGAGTTGGGCTTGTGTATTCGCAGGTGACTGGACTGGCCATCGATTGGTGGGTGGAGCAATCGTGCCTTCACGATAATGGTCTCAAGCGTTGAGCCCTTGCCATTGAAAGTGAAGTCGTTTCGATCCTTCCACAAGCACCATATCAAATTACACAGCATTGTAATCCGGGAGGTATCCATGCTAGCAGTAAGGTCCAATAATGCTTGAGCGAAGTCTAGAGGCACTTCGTCGACCCTTAATCCCAAATCAGATCGAAACCAGGTTGCTCTAGAGTGTGGGCAGAAGAAGATGAGATGAGTGAGAAACTCATTCTCTTGGTCACATCTAGTGCATCTCGGGTTGATATCTCGAATTCTCTTTTGAATCTCCACTAGTGTAGGCACGCCCCCATGAACTGCTTTCCAAAGGAAGGCTCTAACTCGCGGGATAACACTTTTCCAGGACCAAATGCGCCTCCATGCCTCAATCTTGTTGCCCGGGTATGTCCTGGTCCGGTAGTTGCGGTTTCTGAGTTGTACAGGTGGTGTTTCCATTTATTACATGAAAGAAATAAGTACAAAAAAAAAGCTAGGAACAATTGTTGTAAAGAAATAGAAATGGCATTTGAATCTATCCTGCAAGTATTATATGAATGTGTGTCAATTAAATACGACCTGCATGCAAAATTAATCGATTCTTACATGAATAATAGTTTCTAAAATCTTATGTTTAAGATTGTGTGAATTTCTTCTGCAGGACATACTGACACAGCTATGACTCCTTTCATAAATAAAGTAGATCATACTACAATGTGTTGCTGCTTAATTTGCTTTCATGTGACATTTATTTGCACGGTGACGAACTTGCATTTCACTAAACAATAATTTGCAATTTTTGTCATCAAAGAAAAGATGCTTTGCTTTTGCGTCAATAAATAAGAAGAGAGGAGTCTTCATTCTCACTGTATTCAAAATGCAGCGTCATAATTAGCAGATTTGGTTTAGTTTTGTTTCATTTTTGAATTTCAGATTTCTATTTTCATATATCATCAAAGCTAGATGAAAAATGGAGAAAGAGTATATGCAATGGAGGAACTTGTTTGTATGTTTGCAATGAGAGAAGTTATTGGAACTTGACAAATAATTGCTCTCCCTCTCTCTTTTTCTTACTAGCACAAACTTCATCATCTAGTACATACATGATTTTTATTTTCTTTTTTTCTTTACTGTTCGAATAATAACAATGTACATCTTTATAGACTATTACGTAGAAACTTTTAATATACCTAATATCATATTATATATATATAGAGAGAGAGAGAGTGGCTAATATCAAAATGTTTGCACCAAGGCCCTCGTGCAATCAAGTCGTTTCCGGATTTTCAAAGTCCAAATAGTCGATCCAAACCGTTAGATGTTCAACCTATATTAAAATCTGCTTGGAGACCAAATTTTACATTTTTTGGAATTTTTTTACTATTTATTAAGCCACTTTGAAATTGTTGATCCGGGTGAACAGTAAAAACAATGCAACCAAATTCTGGATCATGTGATCAGCAATTTTCAAAGTGGCTTAATAAATAGTAAAAAAATTTCAAAAAATGTAAAATTTGGTCTCCAAGCAGATTTTAATATGGAGATCACATCTAATTGTTTAGATCGACTGTTTGGACTTTGAAAATCCAAAAACGACTTGGTTGCACGATGACCTTAGTGCAAACGTTTTGATATTAGCCACTCTCTCTCTCTATATATATATATACATACACACCATGCATTGTTCACTTCACAGCATAGAATCATAGATGATGATTATTAACAAACAAACATTAATTGATTTAAACTGATAGATAATGCACCAAAAGTCATAGATTCTTTGCAATTGATCTAAACTGATAAATGTTTCGTATTAATTTGCTTAAATCTTTTAATTTTGATTATAAAAAATGAAATACAACATATTTGTTACTTCAAACCGTTTGATAATTAAAAAGAGAAAAATCATAAGCTATAAAAAATTAACAATATGCTTAGTTGTCCTCTTTTATTCAAAAAATTAAGTATCTAATCTGTTTCAACAGGAAAAAATAATAGAAGATCAAATGATACTTCTTACCGGCGTCTAATAATAATGCACCAAATTAAGTCATATATTCATGTCGTTTCAGATAAAAATGCGTACATGATAAGATAAACTGGAATATTATAGATATTAATTAAGAATGATCCCAGGAAGTGTTGTGCATGATTAAACTCAACAAGCCCTAACGGCCTATATATATAAGTACCTTTTGCCCCCTCTATTCTCTCAACTGACAAAAAATATTTAAGTAAACTTAATTCAAACCTAGATTTTCTCCTACATTCTTTTCTCCTTTGCACCATACAACCGATCCTAGCCATGGTATGTACTCTAAATTGGTCCACTATTTCGTTTTCTTCTGATTTGCCAGCATACTAGATATTCAATTATATATGTCATTGCTTCCGAGTTCCGACATTTTTATTAATATCCAAAGTTAATTACAAATTAATAAATTTATCTATGATTCCCGAGTTTTTCCAAAAATGTCCAAACCAGTTATTTTATGGCCGGTTTTCTTTTTTTCTAGAGACACTATGAAGAGCAAGATAATGAAATATAACACTGAAAATTCTAATTTTTTGTTTAAATTTTTTGTTAGATTACTTCTTTTGATTTATAATTAGCATATTTATACTAAAATACGCTAGATTACTTGAAATTATGTTGAATTACACTATATTACGTTAAAATACGGTAAAATACGGTAAATTTCGGTAAATTACTGTGTGTCTTCATAGTGATGTATAATTAGAAACTATTTTTTGTTTCTTTTTTATCTTCATAGTGATTTATAATTAGAAACTATTTTTTTTTAGAGACACTATGAAGAGGAAGATAATGAAATCTAACACTGAAAATTCAAATTTTTTGTTTAAATTATTTGTTATATTACTTCTTTTGATGTATAATTAGCATATTTATACTAAAATACGCTAAATTACTTGAAATTATGTTGAATTACACTATATTACGTTAAATTACGCTAAATTATATTACATTACGCTAAAATACGGTAAATTACGCTACATTACATATGAATAGGGATAATATCTTCACTGAAAATGTGAAAAACGATGACGAAACTTCAAACGGTCATAAAACGGCGCTCGAGTGTCCGACTTAAGCAAATAACCACTTTTCGGAAAGCTTGCGAAAATACGCATGCGTCAGTGCTTGCAATGCAGGATTTTAAAATTTAGAATTGCTAAAAAAACAAAGGGAAGAGCCTCAAAACTTGAGTTGAAGTTTCCGATTAAGATTTTCATTTCTATTATTCAATCTAAGTAGCTCAGTAAATTAGTTACATAATGAACTTGTAGAATACCAATTTTTACTATTTTTAGAATTTTTTTACTATTTTTTATGATTCATGAAAGATGGCACAAAATCGGTCTACTTTAGCGTAATTTTGCGTACTTTAGCGTAATTTACTGTATTTCAGCATAATTAGCGAAGTTATTGTAATTTAGCGTAATTTAACGTAATTTAGTGTAATTCCACATAATTTATTGTAATATAGTGTAATTCAACATAATTTTAAGTAATCTAGTGTATTTTAGTATAAATATGTTAATTATAAATCAAAAGAAGTAATTTAACAAATAATTTAAACAAAAAATTTGAATTTTCAGTGTTAGATTTTATTATCTTGCTCTTCATAGTGTCTCTCTCTAAAAAAAAAAAAAAACAGCCATAAAATGACTGGTTTATGGGGGAGAGAGGATCGGTTTATGGCCGGTTTGGACATTTTTGGTAAAACTCGGAATCATGGATAAATTTATTAATTTGTAATTAACTTTGGATATTAATAAAAATGTCGGTCATTGCTTTATCTATCCAAATCTACTTGGATTTTTGTTTTGTCATTGTGTATTATCTCGGGACCAACAAATTGACCATGTTGGATTCGTCTTACAGTTAGTGTGAAATATGTTATATATGTTATGAGATATGTCTATGTGCTTGGCTATTATGCTTATATAAGCATATACCCACATATGCTTAAATAAGCATTTTTGCATTTCCAATGTTCAAATGGTCGATCCGACCGTTCATCTTGTTCTCCATATTAATATGTGCTTGGAGACCAAATTTTACATTTTTCTGAATTTTTTTACTATTTATTAAGCCACTTTGAAAATTGCTGATCATATGGTTCAGAATTTTGGAAACACTGTTTTTACTGTTCACCCAGATCAGCAATTTTCAAAGTGGCTTAATAAATAGTAAAAAAATTCAGAAAAATGTAAAATTTGGTCTCCAAGCACATATTAATATGGAGAACAAGATGAACGGTCGGATCGACCATTTGAACATTGGAAACGCAAAAATGCTCATTTAAGCATATGTGGGCATATGCTTATATAAGCATAATAGCCAAGCACTATATATATATATATATATATAGATGGTCTATTGTGCTTCGCGAAGTAAATGAGGGGTTTACTTCGGGTCATATTTTTATTTTTGAAAATTCAAACAACCGATCCGAACCGTTCAACATGTTCTAAATATTGAAATGTGCTTTGAGACTAAATTTTACATTTTTTGGAATTTTTTTACTATTTATTAAGCCACTTTGAAAATCACTGATCCACTGTGAACAGTAAAATTTTCTGAACCACCGGATCAGCGATTTTCAATGTGGCTTAATAAATAGTAAAAACATTCCAAAAAATGTAAAATTTAGTCTCCAAGCACATTTCAATTTTTAGAACATGTTGAACGGTTCAGATCGGTTGTTTGAATTTTCAAAAATAAAAATATGGCCCGAAGTAAACCCCCTCATTTACTTCGCGAAACACAATAGCCCATCTCTCTCTCTCTCTCTCTCTCTCTATATATATATATATATATAGCTCCAGAATAGATATATAATTATTTGACACGCATCTATTCTTTGAACTTTCAAATTTACTGGACACAACATTTTCTTCGCTTCATAAATATGACATGGTATTCCGTTTTCATCCGGAAGCATTTCTCTTAATATTCTAATAAAGCAGTAAAACTTTTATCACTCCAATCATTAGATATTTTTAGGTTATACAATTTTAATACACCTTGCAATTTTGTAAATTTTATACAACCAGGATACAAATCCTTTTTAGAATCTTCATACAAATTCTCAAATACATAATACTGCTTATCATTACCAAAATCATCTTCTAAATCACGTAATATTTGATCAAAATTAACACCTTTATCTACTACCATATCATTATTTTCATCGCCTTGCACATCACTTCCGTCATTGTAATTATGTTCTTCCTAATGCCTAGTACCAGTACTTATGCCGGTTTTCAAACTCTCGTCATGCCATATCCAATGCGTATATTGTTGCTTGAACCCACGACGGATTAAATGATTCCTCACTTGAACGGGGTTAGAAAATTTCTTGATATTGTTACAATCACGGCAAGGACACGACATCATTGCATTCCCATTATTTGCCAGATCTTCCATAGCAACTTTCATAAATTCATCAAACCTGTCAAATATTCATCTGAAACACGTGATGTTCCATACATCCAACTGCGGTCCATCTGCAATTATAAGAAAACACAACTAAGTACACAATTATGGTCAAATGTTGAATTTAGGGCTTATATGGGGCCGGTTTACAATCATATCCAACTCTTTGAATATTTTGTCTCCGTAGTGAGCACATATTAGTCGTGTTTTAGTATTTAAGAAAAATTTCAGCAGCATTCCTCTTAGTTCCCCAAGTATTCGGGGAACTAATAAGAGAAAATGTTGTCGAAATTTTCTTAAATACTAAAACGCGACTAACATGTGGACACATCCTAATTGAGACAAAATATTCAAAGAGCAATCCCAAAACATGGACTATTCAAAATTAACCCCTATTGGATTAATTTCGATATATTTTAGAGTTAAGCTCACTAAAGGGCTCATTCAGATGAGGTTAGGAACACCCTAGTTATACTCGCGTCTGTCTATGAAATACAAGCGAAGTTAATTAACTTTTACATGAATTGTAATTTAATTTGTAGAATTTTATGTTTAAGATCGTCTTAATCTCTTCTGCATGACATGCTAATACAACTTTGACTCCTTTCATAAAAGTTTGATATATATTAAAAAAAACAAAGCAAAGAAAATAAAAAGAACTAAAGAATATAGAAGTTCTCCATTCCTAGCAGGGAATGGATGGTCCCTTAATAGAGAAATAATCTCAAACAAGTATTCAGCAAAAAGATACAGTACTCCACTTTAGATAACGTAATTGCAGAAGATAGCATCAGTCCTTTTACACTGTGTATGGATTATGGATATCCAGCGGTCAATAAAGGATGAAAATAGAGCTTAAGGGGCCTGTTCGGACACGTTACTGTGTCTGTGGAAAAAAAAAAAATAAATTCACCTCTGAT
Organism: Carex parvula; assembly: GCA_025461045.1. Lineage (NCBI taxonomy): Eukaryota > Viridiplantae > Streptophyta > Magnoliopsida > Poales > Cyperaceae > Carex > Carex parvula. The sequence continues at coordinate 34,285 of JAJGRW010000097.1, read as the reverse complement.
TGAATTTTTTTTTTCCCCATAGCACAGTAAAATTTAGTTCAATTCCTGTCCCACGCCCATTCCTCTCCT